>MU705786.1:105148-139525 GCA_026770625.1 Nicotiana glauca | reverse complement strand
ATATATATATATATATATATATATATATATATATATATATAACACTTAATTTTTATAATTCTCAACCACTTCTGATTCACAATTGAAAAGCACATGCCAATGTGCTTGCAACCATATTTTGTCATCCAACTCAAATACATCTACTCCACCGTACGACTCCCCAACAATAGGAAAAAGAGATTCTTCTTTATTAGTCTCATGCTCAATTTCATCACTCCATTTTCTTGAACACTAAGACCTTGAATCTCCACCCTCTAAATATCATGAGCAGAATGCCATACACTCATTTGCTATGTATGCTTCTGCTATTGAACCTTCTGGACATGCACGATTACGAACATATGATTTTAAAGTACCCAAATACCTATGTTACTAGTTTGATATTATATTATTTAACAACTAAGGACATATAACAAAGATTCAGTGATATTCTACATACCTCTCAATTGGATACATCCAGCGATAATGTACTGGTCCCACATGTTTAGCCTCAGTTTCCAAGTGAATAACCAAGTGTATCATAACAGTAAAGAATCCTGGGAGGAAGAGTTTCTCCATAGTAGATAATGTTTCTGCGATTTTTTCTTCAAGTAGGTTTAACTCTTCTAGTTTTAGCTCTTTGCTACAAAAAACATGAAAGAATGTGCATAGTTTAATTAAAATTGAACTTACTCTTTTATTTACTGATCTCCTCAAGGTCAGAGGAAGAAGTTCTTGCATTATAACATGACAATTGTGAGTTTTTAGCCTAGATAACTTTCATTTGCGAACGCAACGTGAAATATTAGACGCATAGCCATCTGGAAACTTGGCATTTTGTAGTACTTCATAAAACAACTCCTTTTCCTGCTGAGATATTGTGAAAAAAGTAATAGGAAGATATGCTCGCCCACTAGCTCGATATTAAGGCCATAAGCTTGGTCTTATTTTTATCTCCTTCAAGTCCAATCGAGCTTCTAAGTTGTCTTTGGACTTTTTACCAAGATTCAATAGTGTATTAAGTTATCGCACACATTCTTTTCTATGTGCATCACATCAAGATTATGGCGTACCAAATTAAATTTCCAATAAGGAAGATTTAAAAAAATACTTCTCTTTTTTCATGTGTTTTTCATCACCCCACTTGCCCCTTCACTTGACTGGCCGAGAGTAAATTTTATATCTTTAATTTGATTCAGCACTACTGACCTAGATACTGGAGAAGGTGCAAGTCTTGTTTCTTTAGTCCCATCAAATGATTTCGCATCATTCCGATATTTGTGTCCCGACTTCAAGAAGCGTCGATGCCCTATGTAACAAAACTTTCTGTCATGTTTCAGCCTTCTAGATTGAGTGTTTATGTTACAAAAAAGGCATGCAAATCGACCATAAGTGCACTATCCAGAGAGAGTACCATATGCAGGAAAGTCATTTATAGTCCACATGAGAGCTCCTCGCATTTGAAATATCTCCTTAGTAGAGGCGTCGTATGTTTCTATCCCAACATCCCATAATTCATTTAACTCTTCTATCAGAGGTTGCAAAAATACATCGATATTATTGCCAGGCGCTTTGGGTCCAGGAATAAGTAAAGACAAAATGAAGAATTCTTGTTTCATGTACATTCATGGAGGAAGATTATATGGCATTAAAATCACTGGCCATGTACTATGAACACTTCGCATTGTGCCAAATGGATTGAACCCATCAGAAGCTAATCCTAGGCGCACATTGCGAGGGTCTCCAGCAAATTTGGGATATTTACTATCAAATTTTTTCCAAGCTTCAGAATCTGCATGATGTCGTAGAACTCCATCTTTGTTGCGCTCTTCATGATGCCAACGCATTGCTTTAGAAGTTTCTGAAGACATAAACAGTCTCTGTAGCCTTGGTTTTAAAGGAAAATACCTTAGGACCTTGGCTGAAATTTTTCTATCATCATTTTTCCATCTAGAAGCTCCACAAACATTGCATTTATTGACATTCTTACAAGCGAACTCTTTCCTAAAAAGCATGCAATCATTGGGACAAGCATGAATTTTCTCATACTTTAAGCCAAGCCTTCAACTATCTTTTTGGTCTCATAGAAAGAAGGAGAAAATTTTGTCCTTCAGGCAGTGCATCCTTCAATAGTCGAAGAAAAGCATTAAACGGTTCATCTGACCATTTGAACATGCATTTTGTACGGTACAGATGCATCAAAAAGGACATTTTGCAAAATTTCTTACATCCTGGATATAGTTCTTCATTTGCCTCCTTCATGAGCCGTTCAAACTTATCCACCTCTGGATGCGGTTGATTTCTAGATGGATGAGCAGTATTCTCTTGTAAGTTATGCTCTATGCCACCTAATTCACTAACGTCAGTATCCATGAACTGTGTAACACCTGCAAATGCATCATGTATCATTCCTCTCATATCATCACCCCTTTGAGTTGATTGACTGCGATTATTTGCTTCAGCATTGTTTGATCCCTTTAGAGACTCACCATGACAAAACCAAGTATCATAGGATGGTATAATACCATTAACCATAAGATGATCATATGTTGTAGCCCGATTTACTTGATGGATAAGCACACACTCCATACAAGGACATGCAATTTTTTCTCCATCTTGTTTTTCAGAAAAGGCATGATTTAAAAAATCCTCTACTCCATCCAAATATTCTTTACTAACTCTTTCACAATACATCCATATTTTATTTGTAGGATTGTCCATGATGTTCAAGATAGTCTGTTCTTTTCTATAATTATTGAAAGAGCTAAAAATGCGTTAGTAAAAAGGTGAAATTAATGAAAATGTATTTAAAATAAACTATTGACTACGGAGGATTTGAAACCAATATGCATCGACGACAATGAAATTTTTTGAACAATGACAAGAATAACAGAAAATATATAAAGGAACAAATGCAGTTGACTACTGTCATATAGTCTCAAAGTTGCTTAACACATCTTTGAGAATATTGAAGGACAATGAATCAGCAGCTGCAGATACAGGTCTACATTTTTTAAAGATTTACATGCCCGCCATCTATTCATCCTATTGCATTTTAAAGAATTTCATTGATTTGGCAACATGATGTGCATAATTGTCCTATATGCTATAACTAGTTAAGTAGGCACACACTGTCTGAATGACTGCTTAAATTAAATTCTATTAAATGTTGATAAGAGGAAAAGGATATATTTGGTTACTAAGAAAAGAAGCAAGAGGTGGGGGTTAAGTGGCAGATTGGAAATGAAATAAAATAAACTCCCAATCTGTTAAGTGGTGACCATTTTAACTTGTAGTGGTTAAAGGGGTATTATGGGAAGAAACATGTAGGTACTTTGCTCATCCTTAGTGATAGATTCTTGATGCTCGGTAACTAAATACTTATTCTAGACTTTTTAGCTCATATGATCTCAAAGCTGCTTAACACATCTTTGAGAATATTGAAGGACAATGATTCAGCAGCTGCAGATACAGCTCTACTTTGTTTTAAGATTAGCTTGCCCACCATCTATTAACTATGGAGGATTTGAAACCGATATGCATCGACAACAATGAAAATTTTTGAGCAATGACAAGAATAACAGAAAATATACAAAGGAACAAATGCAGTTGACTACTGTCATAGTAGAGGTGTATTCCACAGAGACGTCAAGGTAAGAAAATATAAAGATTTGACACCACTATGCATCGACGACAATGAAAATTACACACAACATCTCGACTAGTGGTAGATTTAATGCATCGACGACACTTAAAAATTTTTGAATAATCACAAGAATGGCAGAAAATAGAGGAACAAAATCAGAAAAACAGTCAGATATCACAAACTATTGGCATATGCAGAAAAAATCGAACTTTCGCAAATCTCAAATCCCAACAGTTGAAGGCACAAATTTGTGCCTGGTAAGCATATTGTTTTGCCAATAAATACAAGAAATTGAAAGAGAAGAATAAGTTATGAAACAATCTTGAAACCTACGCGAAAAGAGAAGTGAGAAACGGATAAAGCAGAGAATACTAACAACGACGATAGAGCATAATCGAGCAGCACAATCCAAAAATCAATTGTTAATCGCATCGGCTGGGTAAAAAGAGAAGTACCTGGGAAAGAATTGCAGTTATTTGGGGAAAAGGCTGGCCGGAGACCTATATATATGTGCGATTTTGTTAATAGATCGTCTCTTCCGTATCCAGTTCAATGAAGGAATAGGTTTTTGTAATCTTCTGATTTGAGTCGATGAAGGAATAGGTTTCCGATGATTTTCTGATTGGAGGGAATCTTCGATCTTGTCCTAAAAATATGGAGGGAAAGATTAATTATTTGGGCAGGGAGGGAAATTTTTTAAAACAAAATAAAGAAATTTCCTATGCATTGAAAGTCAGTAATTTCTAATGACAATTTATTTTTATTGCCGATAAAAAGTTATTTTTTAGTGGCTAATGGTCATTTGCCGCATATATTTCAGCTTGTAGAATATATTAGCGACAATTGACTTATTGTCGCTAAATAATTGCTGTCAAATGGCCTTTTTATATTAGTGGATTGTTATGGTAGCCTGGTGTGTGGGTGTGGAAATGGTCATTTGCAGAATTTTATGGTTCGGGGATAAGTAATGGATTGTTGTTTGGAGTGTGGCAAGTGTTGCATTGATTCTTTGATGGAATAGTGGGATGATTTGGTTGCTTTTGTGGAGGTATGGGATTTTGAACGTTGGGGAAGATGGTGTCTGGGGTGCTGAGGGAGAAGGATAGGTTGTCCAGATTTCGAACCTGATCAAGCTCTCTTGAAACTTCAACAATTTTTTCTCAAGTTGTGACACATTTTCATTGGGAACCCGAATACCATGGCCATCAATGGCCTCTGCTGTTGTGTTCTCCTTTCTAATGTTCAAATCTTCCATTTTACCTTTGTTCTTATTCTTAACAGGACTTAGAGGAGGAGTGGGTGGAGGGCCCTTGGATCTCGTGGAATAAGATGATGTTGCCAGAGCGCACGAACTAACCTTTGGGGAGGGGGAATAACAAGCAAAAAATAAAATAAAAAGGTAAACAAGTTAGTCAGGATCATAAAAAGTGTTGTAATATTTAAACACGTAGTGCAGGAATGTAAATCGTGTCCTAATTTGGGAGCCTTGTTGTGAACAAGGTAGGCCTAGCGATAAATTGATTTGGATAACTTAGAGTGATAAATGCCTCATTTCATTGATAAAGATAAGACGAATCCCAAATCGACATTGAATAAACAAGAAATAAAAGTTACTAATGGCCATTGGCCTTGTTACATTTTAAGCAAAGAAGATAAATTCCTATCTACTTAGTCCCAGAAGGACATTCCCTAGATTCGGCATCCTTGGCTCCTTCAAACAGCTTTCCCAACTAGCGAAGTCCGAGCAACAGGTATGCTCTGGCTAGATATCCACCTTCAGCCCCTTTAGCCTCTTGACAATCTTCAACCCTTTTGAGAAACTTTCTCTCCAGCTCTACTATGCCTCGTTCCAGGTATCCCAATCTTTTGTTAGCATTGGTAGCCATATCTCTCCATTCCTCTATTAGCTTTTGGTTGGATTTTTCTATTTCCCGATGTTCACTTTCGCACTCGCGGATCCTTTTGCACAACTGGTTGTACTTGACTTGCGCCTTAGCCCTTTTGTCTATAATCCTATGGCCTCGAACAAACCCTGGCTGGCCCAAACCATCATGATTATCCTCCAACCAACCTGAATAGAAAGGGGTGCAATTGGCGTGGTATCTGTCTGGCTCTATGGTGTCCTTCCCCATTACGATCTTTCTATGCCACATGTGTTGGGCTTGGCACTTGTAGGGTCTATCATCGCCTTGGAAGTCGGCTCAAAAGTGGCTCATCTTGTCGACCCTAGATATGACCTGCTTCGTACCAGCTTGCCTTATAACTCGTAGCGGGACATAAGGGTAGGTGCCCCTCAGGCCAATTAGTATCAGGAAAGGTGCGTCCCTAGATCGGACGATGAACTCCTCCGTCAGAAACCATTCGAACATCCACTAAACTTGTTCCTCGATCAGATTATCAAACATTTCAACCCATCATTTAGCATCCTCGGGCTGGGCGAACATGCCGGGTATGTAGTTTATTGGCTTTGGATGGTGGAAAGCGATGTGATCATCCCAGTCCCTACGCTAAATTTCTTATCGATATTTGACTTTTTAGAGATGTTCTATAAGCCAAAGTTGGAGTAGCAGATTGCAACCTTCGAAGTGTTTTTCTCCTTGTTGACATTTCTCTAAGGCTCGGTATATGTCTGTAATAATCATAGGTACAATACTGAATGCCTGCCCACCAATCCCCTCCATCAGGGTTTTGGTTAACATAGGTAGCCTAGTATGAATTCTACCTTTCTTTGTCGGAAATACAATCAAACCCAGGAAGCAAAATATGAAGACAAAAGCCCCACGATAGACGTGTCCCAAGGATGTGATGGCAAACTCGCCAGAGTAGGTGCGGTAAGATTTTCTATGACCGTACCTTTCATACAAGTAGTCAAAAGGGATGTATGAATCCTTCAAGCATGTCAATTCCGGATTCTTCTTCAAACCCATCATTTTAAGGAAGCCTCTACCGTTGCGATTCTCAGGCATTAGCAAGCCCAGATTCTCCCATACTAGGCCAGCTAGTCCCCCTATCTCTTCTAGCAAAAGTGTCAGTTCAATATCCCCAAAGCAGAATACGACCCTTTCATAATCCCAAAACAATGTGGCAGCTTCTATGATCATGTTATTGGGTTGGATTTCCAGGAGGGATGGCAGATTTCCTAGGTATTTTCTGACGAGATTCTGATCACTAGAGTGCAAATATTTCTACCAGCTTAGCAACCTTGGATGGATGTTGGTGACCATCCCGAATCTGGGGACTTCGTGCCTCATATTTCTGCAAGGCAAATAAGGTTAGACCCTAGCCCCACCAGGACTCAACTATTTAATATCAACAATTAACAAGAAGCATCTAGTTCTCCAAATAAATATACAGAATGTGGCGACGTCCGTTAGGGTTTAGGAAAACCCAGTAGACTTTGGACAAGGCTATCTTAAAGGATTATTATTGGAAACATAATTGATCCGACTTGGTTTGACCATGATGCATGCACAATTTAAACAGAGTAAGATTTCTATGGGTTTTAGACTGGTACCCTTGAGCGGACAACTCAAGGGGGAAGGCTCAAAACTGTCGACTGCACGACTGATCGACTAGTTTTACCGCAAATATGCCTTTCCAAATTTAGGGGGTAATGATATAGGAAGAGCGCAACCACTCATTATAAGCGTTGCTATAGTATTTGTTTTGGTAGGAGTGGAGTATGATGTTGATCCTGATTATGCAATAATTAAAAGCGTGTTGGCATGTACTTGCACATTAAGAAAGCGATAAATACAACAGTTTCATAATTAAAAGAAATAAAGGAAAGAAAACAGGAAAAATATGTCAGCTTTTCTTTTAAATAAGAAATTAAATGATTAAAAGAATTAAATAAATAATTACACATAGAGAGAGGTACAAATTCACAAGAATAATCTAAAATGGTAAAAGCCTAAAAATCCTCAGCAGAGTCGTCATGCTATCGCGCCCTTTTTTTCGCGAAATTGGGTTTATGATATTTTGGTTGGGACAACTCTTTCCTTTTGGGAAAGGGTTTTTGCAATTTTGAAGAGTCGCCGCCTAACGATATTTTAAGGTACGTTAGGGAACTTATGGGTTTCAACTACAACTATGTTTGGTAACTAGAGATAGGGTAAGGGCTTGAAATTATCCCAAGGGGAAGGTGTTAGGCACCCCTCAGGATCCACTAGTGTGGTTCCCAGTCAGATAGTTCTTTGTGAATTTGTGCAATTAACAAGTAAAAAAATAAGGCTCAAATAAGAGGAGATTTTGAATACACAAGTGTTTGGAAATGATAAAGTAAAGTTTTGAAAGAGTTATGACTAAGCATACGAACGAATATAGAAAGGGGGGTCCTAGGTTAATTTATAATATGGATCACATCAATGCAATATCCAGTAATCACTCCTCGAAAGAGGGGCTACACGTGGTATTAGCGCACCGGTCATCATATTCATATCCACCCTTCCCACTTCGTTAAGGTATTAAAGCGCGGATTGGTCTCGACCTCTATTGCATGCTAGTACCCATCCCATTCCTATCAGTCCCGGAGGATTTAGGACTACTATTCCTATAAAAGAGAGGATTCTAGGCTGACTCTTGGGTTTTAAAGGTAAAAAGATTAAGGCGACATTCAAAACACATAGGACTGCATATCAGGGGAGACATGTAAAACAAATAAGAAGCTCAAATATACCTCCTCAAGTAAAACACATAAATAGCATGACTTAAAACAAATTTAGGGCCATAATTTAAAGTACTAAGACAAGGGAGTTTTAGTTATTGAAGCAGACCAATTTATTACTTAACTCATATAAGAAGTCCGAATCAGGCATGCCTGCTAGTTGTAGCAGTTGCTAATTAAACAAAGACGAATTCAATTTTATCATTATTACCTGGCTTGCCTAAGTGTGTATTGATGATACCCTATGAGCATGATGTCTATTATTGATTCAAAAATAGCAAGGCAGTAATAGTTTTAAACGGACAAATTGGATCCTATATGCATGCTTTCTAAACCGTATTTATGACAGGAGTAAGTTGCTTAAACTGATTCAAAGCAATACGAGTCAAACTGATTTTTAACTAAAATGGTTTCAGGTTATAATCTCTATTGCTGCTGATTTTAATTCCTACAGACATGGTATCTAATATTAAAGCTGATTTGGTCTTATAGGCATGGTATCTAATGAAGTGAAGTAGGCAGGATTTATTTGATCACAACGACATTCCTATAGGCATGATTTCTATATTGATATTAACCGTATAGTCATGACATCTAGTTTAGAACATGATTTCAACTTATGGGCATGATGTATGATTATAACCATTAGACCATATAGGCATAATCTCTAAGTGTGGAATTAAAACATGCAGAGTTTGAAAGCAGATCTTATAGGCAAGATATCTAAGTGTAGAATGCAGAACTTCATTAAATAGATCCTATAGGCAGGATATCTAAGTGTAAAACATGTTGAACTTTATTAAATAGATCCTATATGCAGGATATCTACCCTCCTAACAGCTAAGCATACATAATTACCCATCCCTTTTCACTAGCCAACCCCAATATTTGCTTACAAATTATTATAAACCAAATGCTGAATTATAAGAGAAGTGCAAAATAAGAAATTACAACCAAAGAAGCCTGATTCTAACTTCCTCTCTGAGTTATGGAACAAAACACCTCAAATGCCACTTGTTTCAAAGCCTTTCTCAGACCTGGGTGTGTCAAAGTTTCCTAAGGGTCTCATGGGACCCCGGGCAGTGGTTACACCCAGGTTTGCATAATCAAATAGAGAATAAGTGTAGTGTGGAAGGGGCTAGTCTTTATGTGTTCAAGTTCAGAGGGAGCTCAAGGGTCCCAAGGCAAGGCTCACAAAAGAGGGGCAGAACCTAAGTTCTAAGAGTATAGTGGAAGTGCAGAGACAGAGATCTTATTTAAAACTGGGTTGAGAATACTAATCGGTAAGGGTGATATGAAAACAGTAGTGGTAAAACTTAAATTACACAGAACCAGTAATTGCACAAAGGAGGTCAATTTTGGGACATGCAAAGCAATAGATGATGGTGGCATGCCCACAAAATAACCAGAGAACATAAGCACATAGGAGGATATGGGGGTTTGGGATTCATAATTCAGCAAATCATATAACAAGTGACTGACATAGTACATGCATAAGGGAAAACATTAATTTAGAATGGGGGAGTGGATTACAGCATGCTTAGTAGTATAACTTGGTTGCATAAACATAAGTAGGAACAGGAAAGAGTGAAGGAAACAGCTAAAGAAACATGTTGTTGTTGATGCTTGAAGATTAACTAGGACATACCAATAAGAAGCAAAGCGCAGAAAGAAGCAAGGAAATTTCCACAGCCTAGCCTTGACTTTCAGCCGACTGGACAAAGCAGTATCACAAATAGCAATAGAGAAAAGAGAGAGTTTTTGTGAAGTGTGTATTTAGAACTTAGGTAGTTCGTTCGTGTGTTTGAAAGAAAAGAAGGTGGGTATTTATAGTTTTGAAAACAGGTGAGAAATAAGGTAATAAGTAAAGTTTTGACACAAATATAGAAACAATCACCAGTCAGAATTAATTACACAAGTGATTACCCTTTAATTAAGGAATCACTGTCTAACGGGTAGAAGCATGTCTAATTAAGGGAAGGAAATCAATTTGGAAGCAGGCTGATTATTGCCATATGAGGGGCAGTAAAAGAGTGCAATGAACAATCAAGTCTGAGTACAAAAATATACTTATTTTGGGAAAGAAATCAACAAGGTAAAAACATCACAGTAAAGGGAAAAGAATCAATTAATTTTAAACAGGCGAGTGAAATTAGGGCTCATATAAGAAAAGCTTTTGCAATCAGTTAGAGTGAACAAAACATCAGTCATGCGAGGCCAAGCATATTGGAAAAAGAAACAACATATAATAGTAGCAGAAATAAGCATAATATTCAGTAGATAGTCAAGGCCCACACATGTAGCCAAAGTGAGGAAGACAGTTAGAACAAGTACAGGTCTTGCAGTAACAGGTGACGAAACCCTTTTGAGAAATTAGGGTTTCAACCATAGTCTAGTTGAAAGATAGTAAAAATCAGATAAATCACCTAAGAAAGAGAATCTAAAACAAGAATTTCAATTGAGTCAAGTATACATTCAAACAAAAAAATTTAGACCCAAAGACCTAGGGTTTTTAACAATAATCGAGTTTAAAAGATGATAAACAAATAAATCAAACAAGTACACATCTAACAAACAGTTTCAGAACTCGAATGAGACCACAAAAGGAACTAGGGTTTTAACATACTGAAGTAGATAGAAGAGCAACATGAGCAAAACTTAGCAAAAATACAAACACGTTAAAATCAGAGATCTTTTGAAAAAAAAAACTTAAAGAAAAATCCTAATCGGAGAAGATGAAGGGTCATTTTAAAAGAAAGTTCAAAAACTTTCGAGAAAACACTTAAAACACTCATAGCAAGTACAGATCTAAAGTAGATCTGAAAGAAATCGAAAGATCTTAGAGATTAGGATTTCAGAAAACCCAAAAATAAATGAGAAAGATCTCGAAAGTTAACGATCTAACCGGAAAAGGTCAAGGACCTGCCTTGAAAGGTCATGAATGACCGAAAAAGGTCGTGGATGGCCGGAGAAAGGCCATGAACAACAGTCGAGCAAGGACTGGACCAGACTCCTTCGAGGTATGGTCGTGAAATCATAGAACCAAACACATAGGAGCCATGGAAGGCTGGTACAGGCCTCAAATTACCACGGAAGGTCATAGATTAGGTAGGTATCATGGTGGGGTGAGAGGGCGATGGCTGGGGTTCATGAGAGTTTCAGAGAGAGTTGAGAGAGAAGGGGGATTCAAAGGTGGCGGTTGGTGAGTCTTTTAAAATAAGATAGGTTTAGGGGTCTTTTGGGTTTAATTATGGAAGGTCAAATGGTGTCCATTGATCTAAATGATCAACGACCAGGATTAAAGGAGTTAGGTGGGGAGACCAGGTTGGGTCGTATAAGTTGGGTCAGTGGGTCGGGTATGATTTGCAATTGGGTTGGGAAATCGGGTCTGATTTGGGCTCAATTTTAGGCTGCAATTGAAATGAAATTGGGCTATCATTTAAATAGTCATTTTTTCCTTTTGAAATTGTAAAAAATAGTAAATTAATTTATGAAAATAAATTGAAAGTAATAAACAATTTATAACATATAATTATCAATTAGAAAAATACTGAACTTAATTTTATGAATATAAATGCAATTAAATCCTGAAAGAGGCTAATATTACAATTATATGCAATTTAGCTTAAAAATACTAAATAAATTTTTAAAAATATGAAAAAACTATTTTAGCTATATTTCAGCATGAATACGAAAGTCCAATAAATGAACTACCAAAAATAATAATTTTGAAAATTATTATTGGGTTTTTATGGATAAAATAGGGGAATAAATTGATTTAAAAACCTTTAAAAATTAAGAAAAAATAATAAAATATTTGGATATACTTATACATGCATACATATGCTATTTTGAAGGATTTTTCATATAAAAAATATATAGAAAAAAATTGGGTGTCAATAATGATCCCACTAGTATACCCTATGGCATGGCCATCACTCACATTCTGGAAGCTCATAACATTTCCGTCTCTGAATATCCCTTTATCTCTATTTCAAAATCTTACAATTACAAAGATTTGCGAGTATGGTGTATATGTGTGTGAAGGGCTCATGGGTTAAGAAACAAGAAGGAGAAGTCAAGCATGCTCAAACCAATTATAAATTCAAACCTTCTGTTTCCCATCCTAGCCACAATGTTCCTGGCCTTGCTGAAAAGCATAGTACCATTCACATTCAGCTCTCTACAATCAAAGATCTTCTCACTGCCACTCAGTCCGCTATTGGTAACATCCATGCTATCTCCAAAGAAATAGGTTCTGATGTTTCCAAGATAAGAGTTGCAGTTCTCAGAGTAAGGGAAAACGCTATCAAGGCATTCAAGGAGGTTTATGACAGGCTTGATGGAATGAGTGTTTCATCCAATGCTAGCTTTGATCGACTGAAGGAGGCAATTTGCAATACTCTGACCTATTTTCTGTGTCGTTAATATGGAACTTGAAGACAATTTTTTTGTTGTGCTATTTTTTGGACTGGATAATCAGTCGATGGATGATTTTTTTTTGTTTTTCTTTTGTTTTGCTTTAACTTTCCAAGCATGTCATGCAATAAAGCCTGTTTTAGTATGACGTCTATTTTACTATTCACTCTGTGCTGATGTCAAAAAAATGGGAGAAAGGATATATGTATTTGTACAGGTACATACAAGGATAAGTCGAAGATAAGTCGACTAAAAGGAAAGCACAGGTAGTAGCTCACTACACCTCTTGAGGTGGAGTCATAGATCTTGCAGAAGAAGTCGACTATAAGAGTGGTTTCCAGAGAAAGTCAACTGCTCTCATTGAAGGGGAGTAAATTATATGGAAGTCAAAAAGGGGGAGATTGTTAGATCTGATTTTAATGATGAAAATAATATATTTGTTCTTTGTATACGAGCTCATGGAAAGCATTCAAGATTGAAGGAATCAATCAGAGAAGATCAAGGAAAGCGTCTAAGATTGAAGGAATCAATGATAGTGTTCAATACTGACGGAATCAATTAAGCCTCGACTGAAAGAATCAATCAATCAATCAAGAGTATCAAAGATATTGCAAGATAATCAATCAAGTATGCTAAAATATGGAAGGACCAAGATTCAATGAAGGATATCCGGTGCTATCAAGTCATGTATAAGGGAAGTAATTAAAGCCCTCTCGCCAAGACAAAGCCATTGCTGAATAACCTTATTCTTGGAAATAATCAATCTCTTTCAAAGGATTAAATCTCTTGGGTTGGAAAAACTCTTCAGAAATCAAGCCTCTCTGAAAGTATTTATTCTCGTCTCTATACCTTAGCACACATACTTTGATCGAACCAAATGCCCTCTCTTTGTTCTACCGCAAACAAACATTGTAGCTCAACTAGATCTGATGTGTAACAAGTTAGAGAAGAAAGAGACAAACACTAGTGAGGCATTGTATCAAAGGGAAACGAGTGATATAAAAACTAAGCTATCGGTGTAGATCACACCATTCACTGTGTACTCGAGAAACTCATTCACTGAAAGAGAACTCCCTTGCAACCCAAGGGGACTGGACTAGGATTCACATTGAATCCGAACAAGTATAAACATTTCGGTGTCTTTAATTACTATATTTAATTTTTGCATCTTAAATTCTGTCCTTATTATTATGAGGTTATTACATCTAGTCGACTAATTTGAAAACTAGTCAACTGATAGTGATTAATAATTAAAAAATAAACAATTCACCCCCTTTTGTACCTTCAGGGTTAGGATGCTTTGAAGAAGGTAAAAGTAATTCAGGATTGACTTCGCACAGCCCAATCTAGACAGACGAGTTATGCATATCAGGAGGTTCGTGATGTTGTATTCATGGTTGGAGAGTGGGCCTTGATTCGGGTTTCGCCTATGAAGGGCGTTATGAGGTTCGAAAAGAATGGCAAGCTGAGCAAAGGTTTATTGTCCCATTCGAGTTGTTGTGTCGAGTTAGGGAGGTTGCTTATGATCTTGCCTTACTCCCAGTCTAGAAGGAGTTCATTCGGTATTCCATGTTTATATGCTCTAAAAGTATCGCGGTGATCTGTCTCATGTGTTGGATTTCAGCTCAGTCCAGTTGGACAAGGATCTATCTTTTGCTGAGGAGTCGGTGGCAATTTTAGACATGCAGGTTCGAAAGTTGAGGTCAAAGAACATTGCTTCAGCGAAGGTTCAGTGGGGGGGTCAGCTGGTCGAGGAGGCGACTTGGGAGACCAAGCATGATATGCGCAGCCGTTATGCTCATCTTTTCATCACTTCAACTATGTCTCTATGCTCTTTCAAGGACGAATAATTATTTTAATAGGGGGAGGATATAACGACTCGACTAGTCGTTTTGAGAGTAATAGCCCCGATCCCCTTATTTACTATTTTCCTCGTATCTTTTTATGCTTATGTGACTTGCCGAGAGGTTTTTTTTCTGCTTATTTTTATCTCCTTGATATTGGATTTATGAGCACGTCTGGATTGTGTTTTGGAGGTCTATAGCTGAATTAGGCTTGAAATGGCAAGAGTCGAATTTTTGGGAAGTTTGACCAGAATTGGACTTTTTGATATCAAGTTTGAAATCTGATTCCCGAATTTGGAGTAGGTTCATAATATTGAATATGACTTGTAGGCAAAATTTATGGTCAATTGGATGTGATTTTATCGGTTTCGACATCGGTTGTAGAAGTTTGAAGTTTCAAAGTTCATTAAGTTTGGGTTGGAGGGTGATTCGTGTTTTTCTTGTTGTTTGATGTAATTTGAGGGCTCGACTAAGTTTGTATGGTATTTTAGGACTTATAAGTATGTTTTTCTGAGGTCCCGGGGGCCTCGGGTTGATTTCGGGCGGTTAACGGATCATTTTGGACTTGTGAAAAATTGTAGATTTTCTGGTGTTCTCCTATTCTGGTTTCCTTCTTCGAGTTTGCGAGGGGGGTTCCGCGTTCGCAAAGAGTAAATGGAGGTAGGAGGATTTTTTTGCTTCGTTCGTGAAGCACTAAGGTAGTTGGTCTATGCGTTCGAGATGGAGTTCTCGTGTTCGCGTAAAGGAAGTGGTCAACTGAGTCTCTAGGCCTCTTTGCCTACATGTTTGCGATGTTGGGGTATATGTGTGTGAAGGGATCATGGGTTAAGAAACAAGAAGGAGAAGTCAAGCTTGCTTAAACCAATTATAAATTCAAACCTTCTGCTTCCCATCCTAGCCATAGTGTTCCTGACCTTGCTGAAAAGCATAGTGCCATTTACATTCAACTCTCTACAATCAAAGATCTTCTCACTGCCACTCAGTCCACTATTGTTAACATTCATGCTATCCCCAAAGAAATAGGGTCTGATGTTTCCAAGATAAGAGTTGCAGTTCTCAGAGTAAGGGAAAACGCTGTCAAGGCATTCAAGGAGGTTTATGATAGGCTTGATGGAATGAGTGTTTCAGCCAATGCTAGCTTTGATCGACTGAAGGAGGCAATTTGCAATACTCTGACCTATTTTTTTGTGTCGTTAATATGGAACTTTAAGACAATTTTTTTGTTGAATTGTTTTTTGGACTGGATAATCAGTCGGTGGATGATTTTTTTTTTTGTTTTTCTTTTGTTTTGCTATAACTTTGCAAGCATTTCATGCTATAAATTATGTTTTAGTATGAACTCTGTTTTACTATTCCCTCTGTGCTGATGTCAAAAAAGGGGAGAAGGATATATGTATTTGTATAGGTACATACAAGGATAAGTCGACTAAAAGGAAAGCACGGGTAGTAGCTCACTACACCTCTTGAGGGGGAGTCATAGATCTTGCAGAAGAAGTCGACTATAAGAGTGGTTGCCAAAGAAAGTCAACTTCTCTCATTGAAGGGGAGTAAATTATAGGGAAGTCAAAAAGGGGGAGATTGTTAGATCTAATTTTAATGATGAAAATAATATATTTGTTCTTTGTATAGGAGCTCATGGAAAGCATTCAAGATTGAAGGAATCAATCATAGAAGATCAAGGAAAGCATCTAAGATTGAAGGAATCAATGATAGTGTTCAATACTGACGGAATCAATTAAGGCTCGACTGAAGGAATCAATCAATCAAGAGTATCGAAGATCTTGCAAGATAATCAATCAAGTATGCTAAAATATGGAAGGACCAAGATTCAAGGAAGGATATCCGGCGCTATCAAGTCATGTATAAGGGAAGTTATTAAAACCCTCTCGCCAAGACAAAGCCATTGCTGAATAACCTTATTCTTGGAAAGAATCAATCTCTTTCTAAGGATTAAATCTCTTGGGTTGGCAAAACTCTTCAGAAATCAAGCCTCTCTGAAAGTATTTAATCTCTTCTCTGTACCTTAGCACACATACTTTGATCGAAACAAATACCCTCTCTTTGTTCTACCGCAAACAAACATTGTAGCTCTACTAGATTTGATGTGTAACAAGTTAGAGAAGAAAGAGACAAACACTAGTGAAGCATTCTATCAAAGAGAAACGAGTGATATAGAAACTGAGCTATCGGTGTAGATCAAACCATTCACTGTGCACTCGAGAAACTCATTCACTAAAAGAGAACTCCCTTGCAACCCAAAGGGACTGGACTAAGATTCACATTGAATCCGAACCAGTATAAACATTCCGGTGTCTTTAATTCCTACATTTAATTTTTGCATCTTAAATTATGTCCTTATTGTTATGAGGTTATTACATCTAGTCGACTAATTTGAAAACTAGTCAACTGATAGCGATTAATAATTAAAAAATAAACAATTCACCCCCTCTTGTACCTTCAGGTTCAGGATGCTTTGAAGAAGGTAAAAGTAATTCAGGATTGACTTCGCACAGCCCAATCTAGACAGAAGAGTTATGCATATCAGGAGGTTCATGATGTTGCATTCATGGTTGGAGAGCGGGTCTTGATTCGGGTTTCGCCTATGAAGGGCGTTATGAGGTTCGAAAAGAATGGCAAGCTGAGCAAAGGTTTATTGTCCCATTCGAGTTGTTGCGTCGAGTTAGGGAGGCTGCTTATGATCTTGCCTTACTCCCAGTCTAGAAGGAGTTCATCGGTATTCCATGTTTCTATGATCTAAAAGTATCGCGGTGATCCGTCTCATGTGTTGGATTTCAGCTCAGTCCAGTTGGACAAGGATCTATATTATGTTGAGGAGATGGTGGCAATTTCGTACATACAGGTTCGAAAGTTAAGTCAAAGAACATTGCTTCAGTGAAGGTTCAGTGGAGGGGTCAGCTGGTCGAGGAGGCGACTTGGGAGACCAAGCATGATATGCGCAGCCGTTATCCTCATCTTTTCATCACTTCAACTATGTGTCTATGCTCGTTCAAGGACGAATAATTATTTTAATAGGGAGAGGATGTAATGACTCGACTGGTCGTTTTGAGAGTAATAGCCCCGATCCCCCTATTTACTGTTTTCTTCGTATCTTTTTCTGCTTATGTGACTTGCCGAGAGGTTTTGTTTCTTCTTTTTATTATATCCTTTGGTGATATTGGATTTAGGAGCACGTCCGGATTGTGTTTTGGAGGTCTATAGCTGAATTAGGCTTGGAATGACGAAAGTCAAATTTTTGGAAAGTTTGACCAGAATTGGAATTTTTGATATCGGGTTTGAAATCTGATTCCCGAAGTTGGAGTAGGTTCGTAATATTGAATATGATTTATGTGCAAATTTTAAGGTCAATCAAACGAGATTTGTTAGGTTTCGACATCGGTTGTAGAAGTTTGAAGTTTCAAAGTTCATTATGTTTGGGCTGGAGGGTGATTCATGTTTTTCTTGTTGTTTGATATGTTTTGAGGGCTCGTCTAAGTTCGTATGGTATTTTAAGACTTGTAAGTATGTTTGTTTGAGGTCTCGGGGGCCTCGGGTTGATTTCGGGCAGTTAACGGATCATTTTGGATTTATGAAAAATTGTAGATTTTATGGTGTTCTCCAGTTCCGGTTTCCTTCTTCGAGTTTGCGAGGGGGGTTCTGCGTTCGCAAAGAGTAATTGGAGGCAGGAGGATTTTTTTGTTTCGTTTTGGTCTATGCGTTCGCGATGGAGTTCTCGTGTTCGCGTAAAGGAAGTGGTCAACTGAGTCTCTAGGCCTCTTTGCCTACATGTTTGCGATGTTGGTCGTGCGTTCGCATAGGGTTGAGATGAGTGACCTTTGCATTCGCGACAAGGGCATCACGTTCGCGATGAAGGATTTTGGGCCTAAGTAAGTTTGTGCTTCACAAACACGAGGGTTCTTCCACGCTCGCAAAGAAGGGATGCCTGGGCAATATTAAACATTTCAAAAATGAGGGTTTAGCCATTTTTACCAAAACTTGAGATAGAGAGCTCGGATTTGGATGAGATTTTGAGGGATTTTTAGAGACATCGATTGGGTATTGATTCTTCACTTGTTTTTGGTATATCCCACTAGTCTATAATTAATTCCATCCTTTAATTTTGAATTTGGGGAAAATGGGATAAGTTCTTCAACTAAGTTTTTGAGTTTTGATTAGGATTTTGATATCGTATTTGGATAATTTTGGTATGAGTGAACTCGTGAGTGAATGGGTGTTCATATTTTGTGACTTTACCTGATTCTGAGACGTGAGTTCGGGTCGACTTTTTGGGGCGATTTTCTAGTTTCTTGCTTAAGCCTTGATTTTATTAATTAGATTAGTTTCTTATAGTTATATTTATTGTATATAATTGCTTTTAGCTAGATTTAGGCCGTTCGGAGTCGGATAATCGTGGAAAAGGCATTGTTACTTATTGGTTGAGCTTGGTTCGAGGTAAGTGGCTTGCCCAACCTTGTATGGGTAAAATTTCCTTAGTATTTGGTACTGTTGTGATATGTGAGTGTCGTGTACGTGAAGTTACGAGTGCGTACATGGGATATTTGTTGTAAAATCCGATTTTTACCGAGTAATAACCTATTTCATCTAAATTAAGTTATACCAGCATGTATAGTTATCCTGTTTAGCCTAGTATAGCATGCCTACATGTCTTAAATGCTTATATGAACTTTGTGCAGCATGCTTAGTGGATTTCCTGCTTCTTCATTGACTTGTACTTAGTTTAAACTGTAGGATTTCTTGTTGTAACTGTTGTTTCCTTTGTTTTGAGCTGCGTATTTAGTTTGGGAGTACAGAACGGTATCCCGGGAGATCCCTCTACATATTTACTTTGGTACTATGGGACGGTATTCCGGGAAATCCACCTGCACATTTACTTTGGGACTACGGGATGGTATCCCGAGAGATCCCCCTGCATCTTTACTGTTGGGACTACGATACGGTATCTCGAGATATCCCCCACTATTTTATTCATGTGTACTGTACTGTTGTTATTTTGTGATTTCCTCTTTGTTAAATTCCAGTCTCTTATTACACTGCGATATTTTACTCTACCTTATTTATTATATATATATATATATATATATATATATATATATACCAGTAGGGCCCTGACCTGACCTCGTCACTACTCGACCGAGGTTAGTCTTAGGAATTACTGGGTACCATTATAGTGTACTCATGCTACTCTTCTGCACATATTTATGTGCAGATCCAGGTACCTCTTATCAGCCACGTCATCAGTGAGTAGAGACAGATTGGAGAATTCAAGGTATAGTTGCCGCGTCCGCAGATCTCGGAGTCCCCCCTCTATTCCCTCCTATGTCATTTACCTTTCCGTATTTTTTCTTAGACTCTGGTGTATAGGGATACTAATTTTTTTATGTAGCTTATGACTTATGATATTTCGGGTTTTGGGAAAATACTATGTATCCTCAGGTGTTGGTATTGTACACGCCGAGCTGTATTTTTATCAGATATTTTATTACATGTCGCAGTTAGTTGTTAGAGTTTTGCTTTTATTTTTGGTTATTTCTGTAAATATTAGGCTTACCTAGTCGTAGAGACCAGGTTCCGTCACGACATCTCACGGAAGTAGGATTGGGTCGTGACAGTCGTTCTCATTTATGTATTGATTTATTAATCCTCATCGAATGACTAAAACTTTCACCGCATATTTCTTCAACTTGCTAATAGGTATGCACAACTTTCCTAGCTATCCTTCGTTTGCCATTGTAAGTTATCTTGTAGTAGCTAGGAGAAGAGATGCAAACACAATATATAGTTATAATGTAGAAATGTTTTTTTCCTATTTGATATATATATTTTTAGTAGTTAAAGCACCAAATGCAATATATAGTTGCAATACAAGAGTAATATTCTAAAATTTAATATATTTCAAAGAAGCTACTGATTCTTGTGGTTTAATTAAAAAATCAAGTAACATCAACTGGCAACACATATGAATATATTAATAAAGTTTTAAGATAATGACAAGAGTGTAAAATTATTATTAATTTTGTGATGCGGCAACCAAAAATCTGTAAAGAAAATCTACCAGAAAGAATACAAGAAAAATAGGGCAAAGATGCCTTATTGTGAATTTATATAGAGTGCCGTGAAGAATATGAAAAGACATGTAGAAGGAGTTACCATTGAAGATGGAAGAAAAAAAATATAAAGAGTGAAATAACTGCAAATAATAAGTAAAGGAATAATTTCAGTGACTTTATTAGGAAAAAGAAACGGAATGAAGCAACCATCAATGCCTGGAAAAAAAATCAAAATACCAATTTTAGGGAGCTGTTGAAGGAGAACGTGGGGGGAAAACCAGAACATTAATTTGATGGAGATATTGAAGGAGAACGTGGCTTTAAAAGGGGGAGAAAAGCAAAAATCCATGAAATAATTTCTTGGGAGAAATTGAAAGAGTATGTTTATGGGAGTAACCGAAGGAGAAGCTATGTTAGCCTTTTGTTATTTAGCTCGCCAAAAATAAGTTCTTATATGCTCGCGGATAGGTATGTGGACGTGTCTTCAAGTTCAAAAGGCCCAAGATTGATTTCAAGAAGCCAAGACCCTTTCCTTCTTAAAATAGGATTTAACTTTATTCCTTTTAGAATAAGAATTTTCCTTTAGTAGGATTTTAGTTTATTTTCCTTATAAAATAGGGATTTTACTTTCCTTGTCTAGTTATTTTATTTCCTTATTAGAATAGGAATTGTAGTCATCAAAGAAGAGACTCTAGGCATATATAAAGGGTTCTCTTGCCTTGTAGAAGGCAATTCACGTTTTTAAGGTTTGCCTAGTTTTACAATAGAGTGTTTTTCTCTATTTTGTCTTCTTTATCTTTGTTTTTGGTTCCAAGCAAGGTGGTGATAGTCATTATCTTATTTTCAATTGCGTGTGGTGTTTCTTTATCACGTTAATTGATTCCAAGTGGTGACTTTAGGAACTTGTTTAGTTATTGATCTTTCAAGAACACGTTTCTTGATCTAAATTCATTCTTTTGATATCATAGATTCATAACTTTCATAGAACTAGTGTTGCATCGTTATTTACTTGTTTTGAACGAGTAAATAGTCTTTCTTATAGTTCATATCGTCGTCTTTCACCTCGTTTTTGAATCATTGGATTCCGAGTCCTAAAAATTGAGATACGTTATTTCCTAAAATCCACGCGTAAACCACATTTTTCGTTTCAAGATCTTGATCCTGATCGGTTAGTTCTTTGTTAACTCGAAGAATCACATCACCTAATTGTACTTTTGAATTGAATTAATAACACATCTTCCTACTTTTAGTATTTTAATATTTAGTATAATAATATGAATTCTGATAAAGTCTTCTACCTTTCAAACTAATTAATTGACAAAATATGTTCCTTCTAAATTAACTGAATGAAAGAGTCTAGCCGTCAAATCCAAAAAAAAAAAAGGTTTCAATTTACGTTAAACCCAGGAGGATCCTTTTTAATTAGGATTCAGCAAAATACATAATTTTACCCCCCGAACTATTGACCAAATCCTTATTACACACTTTTTGCGAACAAAAATTACTTTACACACTTAACCTTTCCGAAGTGTGTCTAAGACACACCATATTTTATAGCTGGCGCGCGCGTGTTTTACACCTAAAAGAGGCGAGTGAATACAAAATTTTGGGTCAGAACGATTATGTGAATGCCACATATCTAGCCTTTTCTATTTTTTAAATTTTCTTGAGTCGTTTCTTATTTTTTCTATTTTTAATTATTATATCTCCAAAAAATTTGGTCTCTTCCACCCCCTCCGCCAACCACTCCACCCATTTTCCTTCTCCCTAGACATTCACCTTTCTCTTCTCCATAAATTAAGCTCTGAAACGCTGAAATAATTCTAGATCTAAATTTAAATTCTAAATTAAATATTCATCTCCTCCAAGATTGATTGAAATATTTCTAGATTTGCTGGACACCCACATTTCTTGTTTTCATATCTGCTAAAATCAGTTCATTTACTTTGCGTCACAATTCTCTTACGTTTTCCCAAATCCTTTGCCACATGAAACCGATTCTTTTATCTTAACAACTTTGTGGTTTAAAATCGTATACTCTCTCTGTTTCAGTTTATGTGAACATATTTTCTTTTTGGTCCGTTTCAAAAAGATTGACTTCTTTCTAAATTTGATAACAATTTAGCTTAAACTTACAACTCTACCCTTAATGAGAAGCTTTTATAACCACACAAATATTATGGGCCCTTTTATGACTTGTTTAGGATCACAAATTTTAAAAGTCTTCATTTTTTCTTAAACTTCGTGCCCAGTCAAACAGGTTCACATAAAANTTTTTTTTTTTTTTTTTTTTTTTTTTTGCCAAAGGTCAAGAATTGGGTTTTGAAGCTCAACAATGGCAAGAAGATAATAAATTAAATTTACTTTAATAGGAGTATACAATCTGATAATGGTTCTCTTCTCTACTATCTGCCTAACTATAATACTTCCAGTGCTGGATTTATGTCACAATTAATCTGATAATGATTAATAATTTTGTTTCTAGATCAGGCATCCGGTGGAGTGCCATAAAAAACTAAATGTTTTGTGCAATTTCTTATTTTGAGCATAAAGAAATAGGGTTATGGTGTTTATGAATTTTGTTCTAAAACATAATGTTAATGGTGATGGTTTCTATGACAAAGGTTGTGGTAAGGTGATGGCAATAGTAATTTTAATGGCAGAGAAACCTCTAATAGAAGATGACCAAAAGTGGAAATTGGGGAAGATGAGAGACGGGTTGAGGAGGGGGATGCTTTTTTTTTTTTTAAGAAAGAATCATTAATTAAGGTGTAAATTAAGTTTTTTTATTAAGACATGTGGCACGACCTTATTGGTGCGTGATATCAAGCATATTTTAAAAAACTGATCAATAAAAAAGTGGTATATTTTTGACACACTCTGAAAAAGTTGTGTGTATAAAGTGATTTTTGTTCGCAAAAAATTTGAAATAGAGATTTGGTTCATAGTTTAGGGGGTAAGTTATGTATTTTGCCTTAGGATTACATTTAATGCAACAAATAACTTATATGCTCCTGAATATGATTAGCCTTCGTGTAATTATAATATAACGATTTCATATTTATTATATTAGACGTTTAGTATTTTCTTACATTTTACTTAAATTTCATATACAATAGGGGCAAAATTGTAATCCAACTTTAAAGGAAGGAGCTTCCAACTTTTAGTATTAGTATAATATAATATAATATATAATATAATAACATAATATATAATATAATAACATAATATATAATATAATTTGTTAGTATTTTATTTATGTTGATACTAATATATGTCAATAAAAAAGGGATAGAAATTTAATTGCGCCCTTGGAAGGTTATAATATATATATTGTCAATAATTTTGGTGTAAAATAAAATCAGTGGCGGAACCAGAATTTTTATCAAGCGGGTTCAAAATACAAATAAAAAAAAAATTAAATTAGAACATATGAGAAAAATTATATAGGGAGAAAATAACACCATGTGTATCTAAGTGGGTTCAAACTCTGGACATCCCAGAAAACTTGAATCCTCTTTGCCAGTTGATAGGAAAATGCCTTTGTGCTAAACAGGGTCAACAAACAATATGTAACAACATTTTCTTGAAGAGAGGTAAATATATATATATATATATATATATATATATATATATATATATATACACACGCTAGGGATGTACATGGATCGGGTTGGTTCGGTTTTTATCAAAACCGAACCAAACCAACTATATCGGTTTGGATTGATTCGGTTTTGTCGGGTTTTTCGGGTTTTCGGGTTTTTTGTTACTTACATATTATTTCAATCTTACTTTGTTAAATATTTGATACATATACATCTATTTAGTAAAAATATAAAAAGTTGACAAACATTATCAATTAAAATATTTTTATGCGAGAATTCCATTAGTTAACACATAATAATTATTTTTTTAGTTATCTAACAATAATTTTTCGCTGATATACACTTTCAGGTTATATGAATTTAGTAATTAAACATAAAAATCAATATAATACCTAAATATTAATAACCAATTCACATTCGAAAAAGATATAAGAATTTAATACATCTTAATATATGATATGAATATGTAAGAACAAAGAGACAGACGTATTTCAATAACACTTGATAAGAAACTGATCATATGGAGCACTTCATATTCTATTAAAATTTATATCCCGCAAGAAACAATAACAACCCAGTATAATCTCACTTAGTGGGGTCTGGGGAGGGTAGTGTGTACGCAGACATTACCCCTACCCTGGGGTAGAGAGGCTGTTTCCAAATAGACCCCCGACATCCTTCCCTACAAGAACTTCCCACCTTGCTCTTGGGGAGACTCGAACTCACAAGAGAATCCCAAATATTTCTAGACATTTTTTTAAAGAAAATTTTATATAAAATCTTAAATAATATATATAAAAATTATATATTTATATGACGGGTTGGTTCGGGTTTTTTTATTCAATACCAAACCGAGTCAGATTTTTTAATCGGTTTGATTTGACTTTTCGATTTGGTGCGATTTTTCGGTTCGATTTGTACACCTCTAATATATGCAATGTTATTTTTCAACGAAGCAGATTCAAATTAATCCTCTTGATCCCACGTGGGTCCATCCCCGCATAAAATGCAAGTAATATTTGAGAGAAATGAGTTGGGTAATAGTCATTCTTGCCCACCCGTGGACTAATGGGCAAGGTGCATAAAAAGAGAAGGTGAAAACTACAAATATGCCAAAATAAAAGGGCTTGAAGCGCAATTGCGTTCAAATATATAGACCTTATAAGCTCCGCCGCTCCGGGGGATAAACGCCTTTACCCTGTCGCATCCGCCAACTCAAATATTCCTCTTCGCCGGCGGCGAAAAACAGCAGAAGGCCATTAATTTTCCGATCTGTTAAAGGCAGAGTATAATCTGTTATGTTTCTGTCTAATTTTTTTTTTTTTTTTTTTTTTTGTCTTTTATCATTTTTTGTTTCTCAGTGGTGCATTTGAATGGGGGGGTGGGACGATGGGATTTGGTTTTAGGGGATTTGAGTTTATTTTTAATTTCAAATACACATTTGAGATAAACTCAAAAGAAAGAAAATCGGCATTGATACGTGCTCATTTTCATTAAATTTCATAGCAATTATCCAAATTTCGGCTTCTTAGTGAGGCATATGAAGTTTCCGCATCCTTTCAACTACCGAAACACTGTAGGAAAGTTTTTACAAAATTACTGAATTAAGATGTTCTAAAACTTTGGTATATGATTTCTGTTTTGGTGTGTTTACAATGGATTTATGTATAAGCTTATTTTTTCCCATGGAGTTAATAAATTTTGTATCCCACTGATGAATCATTTAGTAATCTGAAATGTTACATCAATTGGTGCTCCCTTTTTGCAATTTTTTTTTTGCAAAAAGGTTGAGGAACCATGTCATTTGCTAATGCGGATACTAGGCATTCTGAGGGATACACATTTTTCATCCAATCTAATGGGAATACAGTTTTTGTCCTGAAATTCTTTCGTCCAGTGCAAAAATGGAAATTTTTCAGAAAATGTTGTTACTTAAGTGTCAATTTGTGCAACGCTTAAAAATAGTTCTATTATGCTTTAGGAGGGAAATTACGCATCCATTTTCACATCATTTAGACTGGGGTTCACTTGTTAACTTGAAGGAGAATCTATAGTTTCATTTCAATATGTGATCTTGCGAATACTCTTACGTGTAATTTCAAATGCTAAAGAGATTATGTGCCACGAAATTGAAATGGGGAGAGGTGATTCGGTATTTAACTCTTCGCATAAATGGCAATTCAAATTTGTATGGGAAACTTTATTTCAACAATAATAACTAAAAGTAATTCAAAGTTGTAGTAGGATACCTAAATTATTTGGGATTTGGTATTTGCAAAGTTATTTAATTCATGTCTAAATAGGATTTGTAGTTAGAAGTAATAAAGTAATAGGCTTTCATGTTTATAGTTAACATGAGTTTCACACCGTTATAAATAGGGATATTATTAGGGGAGAAATTCAAAAATAGCTAGATTTACCACTGGTCGTTGAAAAATAGTCAAGTTTCAAAAGTCATCGAAATTTAGCCACTTTAAATCTGAGCGAAAACACTGTTCAAAATTCGGAAAAAAAAATTACGGGAGTTCCAGCATAAGTATACTTGAACTCCCGTAAATTTTACGGGAGTTCCAGGATAACTATGCTGGAACTCCCGCAAATTTTACGGGAGTTCCAGCAAGTATAATTGTCCAGTATAATATACTGGAGTTTGGAGCACTGGTGCTCCAGTCTCCCGCAAATTTTACAGGAGTTAGCAAAGTATATCGGTCCAGCATAATATGCTGGAGTTCGTACACAAATGAACCAGAACTCCCGTATATTATACTGGACCGGTCTCTGTTACAGCAAAATAGTGGCTATTTTTCATTGACTTGGTAAACGGTGTCTATTTTTCATTGACCAGTGTAAAAACTGGCTATACCATGATATTTTAACTATTATTAGCTTATTTTATGTGTCGAGTAAATAAACAATTGTAGAGCTCATTCATAAATTTATAAAAATAATATTTTCCTTCGAATATAAATCCTCGTTTCTTTCATTTTGGTTCAACTCATATTATCATCATTAACTAAATAAAATAAAGTTCAAGTAAAAAAAGATAGATAGTTGTAAATGATACTAATAATAATAGTAGTAGTAATAGAAATTTTCTACCGAGGCTAAAACCTATTTCAATTAGTAAGTATGACCTATATAGATTTTTCTCTTCCATTATGTGCTAGTCTGCATTGATTTTAGGTTTACGATGTCCCTTCTTAACAGTTTCTCCCACCATAATTTCACATTTATGATTGGTGAATCTATAGGTAGACTCAGGACATAACCAAATTATCTCAAGCGACCTTCTCTAATTTTATCCTCAATGTATGCTACTTGCACCTTATGACGAATGTGGTCATTTCTAATCTTATCTACCAAACATTTTTTTTGGTAATTCACAAATATAATTAATCACCAAAGAAGCAAATTACAACATATAGAGGCCAACTCAGCCTGTATACAAGTCTATCCCGTACTCTTACCCTCAACAGACTAGTTTACATGTCACTACACAATTGCTCTTACACCCTATAGAAGCTTGTGTTGCAGAACTTCTTTGAGTTTGCCAACAGCCTGTATATTACAATGATATGCCATCTCTCTACTGATGCCCTGACCATCTCTATGTATCTTATCAAATACTCGATGGTTTCCTTTTCTTTCTTTCTTTTTGATGGGTACTCTATGGTTTCTTTCATTCTATATACTATACAGTGTTTCAGCAAATAGTAGTCATATGAACTGGCCTTCAACAAATTTCTTCTTTGCTTTCTCGACAAACCAGGACACTAGCTGGGCCTACGTCTTTATTTGCACCTAAATTTGTAACCAGTTGAAGACTTATTTCTATAGTCCAATAGTGACAGTACATTCACAGAATAGATGGGCATGAGTCTCTGGATGAATTTTATAGAAAACATATGTTGGATCCACATTAATGTTCCACTTGATCAACTTGTCAGTTGTCAGCATTCTTTCTTGTATGATCAGCCACATGGAAAACATTGCTTTAGGTCTAGCTAGATTTTTGAACGTGATTGCTTTCCACTCGACTTTTGCTGAGGATCCAAGCTGTTGTAAGTAGAACTGTTTGATCATACTCCATTTGCCTCTATCTCCATGTAGCCGTGGACTTGGACCAGCAACTGTCAACTTCTTTTAAACCATCCAACTTGCTTGTTTAGCCACTTTGATATTAGTTATAGGTCGCCCCTTTAAATGATACATATGGACCTATTTGACCCATAACTTATTTGCTTTTGTTGTTAAGTCCCATTGTAGTTTGAGGATGACTGTTTTATTTCAGCTTTTGAGGTTCAGTATATTTAGCCCACCAGCACTCTTGGGTTGACAGACTCTCTCCCAGGATATCAAGGCACGCTTGGTAATGATATTAGTACCTGACCACATGAAGCTTCTACAGTATGCTTCAATGAGTTTGATCACCTTGAAGGGTATCGGAAACATTTGAGACCAGTAAGATTGTACTCCAAACAGTACAGATCTAATAAGTTGTACTCTTCCAACGTATGACAATTATCTTGCAGTCTAGGATGATATTTTAGTTACTATTTTGTCAATTAGAGGCTGATATTGTGTCACCTTCATCTTTTTGGTAGTAAGAGGTACTCCCGAGTACCTAAATGGTAGCTCACCTTTCACATAAACCAATTGCTGAAGTATAAGTTCTTGTTCTGCATTGTCCACTCCATCAAAATATACTGAACTTTTGTTTAGATTAGCTTTTAGCCCAGATGTTGTGGAGAACTGATCAAAACATTGCTTCAACATTGCCACAGATTGGTTATCTCCCCTAGCAAACAATAGTAGATTATCATCAAAACTCAAATGAGTAATGCCTAGTTTCTTGCACTTTGGATGAAAGTGGAAGTGCTTATTATTCTTTAGGTCTGTGAGAAACCTACATAGATATTTCATGGATAAAGCAAACAAGAATGGGGACACAGGGCCACCCTGCCTGAGGCCTTTAGCAGCAGGAAAAGGCTATGCTAGCTCTCCATTTATCAAGATAGAATAGCTCACACTATGGATATAGGATGATATCCATTGGCTGAATTTATGAGGGAAACCCAATCCCTTCATGATTTGTATCACAAAGCTTCATTCTACACTGTCGCAAGCCTTTTGCAAATCTACCTTGATCATACGTCTAGGTGAAATATGTTTTCTTGAGTAGACCTTAATCAGCTCATGTGCTAGGATGATATTGTCAGCTCCTTTCCTTCCTCGGATGAAACCAGATGTACCATACATTCATTATCATAACATAGTTGGTCTTATAATTGTTCTATATAACTTACCTTTCACCTTGGTAAGCATCCTTTTTATCACATAACATTAGAAAATTATATTCCTAGGGCATAAAAAACAGTTTACTATCTTGTCAAATGGAGCTTCAATTACTCCCGCACCCCTGCTTATTGAAGATAATATTTTATTTTATCATGCATAACAATAATTTGCAAATTAGCTTGCACGTATCTCAACTAGCCAATCAAATACTTGTTATCTCCCATCTGGGCATGCTTAAGATAATTGTGTCCATAAAGACCTACACGAGTGGAAAAAGAATCACCTAACAACCTACCAAATACTTGTTACCTCTCATCAACGCACGCGTAAGATAATTTTGTCTACAAAAACTTACACAAGTGAGAAAAGAAAATCATCTACCGATTTTTCGCATCTGCTGTTCTTACCTTCTATCCTTAATACTTTTCAAAATCTTTCGGACTATCATTGTGAAGCAGGAGAAAGTTCATGAAACTTACCTCCAGCTCTCAGGTATCATTTTAAGTTCTTTATTTCCCATCTTTTTAAAAGCTAAATTAAGTACATATGAATACACTTGTTTGAAAAGAAAATATGACCAACCATTTGCGTTTGGGTTAAATGGCTGAAAAAGTGTTACAAAGGGTCGAGAGGATTGTTGATTATCATTGGAATATCAAGCAAACAACACAAAAGCAACAACTTCATAGTATGTCACTTTACAAAACAAACCCATCCAACAAATAACCAGACATTCAAGATGCTGCAGTAATTTGTAGTATCAGATTCCAAACTGCTTCTAATCCTACAGTCCGACATATATTTTTCTTTATTTACATAAAGGGTGAGGGGAAAGATAAACAAATGGCGAACTTGTAACATATCATGCTCACCATATACTCTTTCTTCCTCATTGGGTCATCAAGTACAAGTAACCAAGCCAAGAATGAATTGCCTGAGCATAGCCATACCACAGTGAAGTTACCTCGCATGTCAGTGGGTGTTGGTGTAGCTAAACTTAAAGCACAAACAATGCAAGAAACATAACCATGGCACGAGCAAATGCTGGGCTGACCCCTCCATCACTGGAGAGTAGCATTTTAATTGTTGGATGCTGCCCCACGAGAAGCCTGGCTGACAAGCAGGCTCCAACTTCCACGGCCATAATAGCCATTCCTTTGCTCATTTCCAGTGTTCTCGGAAAAATACACAGATGAACCATGGTCATTGCTAGTTGAGAAACTGCGGCTGCGTCCTTTGTGCATGTCTTGAACTGTAGATCCTTCCTTTTCCCGTTGATCAGAACTCCCAGAACCTGACGAGTTGCCAGAGTGAGTTGGAATAGTAGCCCCATATTTTTTAGGCTCCTCTGTTGTACAGTCCATGTCATTGAGCTTTTTAGTATTCAGAAAACGGCCTCCAGTTCCCCTTGCCCGTCTCATAGCGTGTTGATGCCGAGATTCATGCAAATATGGCTAACAAGTACAAAGAAACCAATGTCAGTTTTACTAACAAGCCTCCCAGAAACCAGTGACTACAAAGTATAGGCACTAAACATCAAAATGCAGCTTGCAGCATATGGAATCATGGATCTAATGTTATTTTCAACATAAATATAAAAGAGAAGCGCCTAGAAAAGACACCTTTTGCTAATCATGACAAGGACTTTGACATGTATAAGTCATTTCTGACATGATTAACAGTGTGTTGGTTGGCTAAAGGTTCTTGACAAGCATAGAACCTTCAAAAATTCCCATGCTACATAGCAAAGTTATAGACCAAAATCAGACACGAGCATGATACCGATAAAAAAGAATACTAGAGAAGAGCATATTTGAATTGTTAATATGAAGCATAGCTTAAAGTCACACTATCATGTGGCCATGGAAGGTAGCTGTATATTGAAAGCTAGTCACAGGTGCCGGGAAGACTATTCTGTTATCTATCTCTGCTTTTATTTTTTATTTTTCCACAGTCTCTTGCACCAAAAGTCATAAATATATGACCAACATAATCAAGGCAGCTATTCTTCATAAAACTGATGTCAGAACTCAGTAGCACCTGCTTATTTGACAATATTCTAATAGACGATTGTTTGCTAATACAAATAAACATAATTAGTTCCACAGAAATTCCAGTAATCTCTCATTTCGTCTCTCTTAGTTCCCTTGTAGAACATCAGTTGAATGAGCTATCGTACAATAAAGCTCCCTCAACCACACAATAAAGCACCAGGAAAACTGCTCTCCAGACAACGAGCAGCAATTACTGCAAATCTCAGACAGTTCTTTTGCACAGCACAGCTTGTTAATCCGATTATAACTTCATATATTTACTAATACCAATAACTTGAAAATTCAAGTGACATCAAGAATATGTCCAAAATAAGTCAATTTAGGGCTGCTCCTGTTGAGAAAAAAAAACATATATTGGACAGAAAGTGCTTCCCGATATGATTATACCTTTCTCGCTTTAATAGCTTTCTTTTCCAGCTCTGCTTTAGCTCTTATCTGTCTTCGCCTTAAAATTCCATGGTACTGTTTTGCATTCACGTAGACCGGTTCCTCTTCCATGTCAAGAGGCAAAGGCATTCGGGCATTATGAATTTCAAATAAGTGAGGATGTACCTAACACGCCAAATTTTTATGTAACGTTTAGCTTACCTATATTTTGCCTTCAAAGCAGATATAGCTGCAACTCAAGCATAGAATAATACAGAGCTAAAAGGGCAGAAGCTAAAGGCCAAAGGCTAGTACCATGTACAAATGCACACAACTCCAAGGATCAATGAGGGTGAGAACTTAGTGCAATTTATTACAAATATAGAGCCGGGTTACCAATCAAACAAGTACTTATAAATAAACATAACAAGTTGACAATAAGAAAACACGATTAGCAACTATAACATGGTACCACTCCATCACTAACATATTAGGCCTCACATCCAGAAAAAAACAGAATAAAGCACCAATTTCTACAGTGCTTAAGAAAAGTGCTACCACTTATCCAGACCGTGATGCTATGGCAGCCACAGTACTGTTTCTTTTCACTAATGTAAACAACAAAAGTGAGAGAACACAAACATAACACTAGCATTGACTACATAGACAAAGGAGAAAGCACAGAATTCAAAGTTGATAGCATAGTAACTATTAGTATCTGCAAAAGAGCTTAGAGTGATTTGTTCTTACAGGCGCTCCATAAGTCATCATTCCTCCATACTGCAGATCTGGATATGGATATGATGTCAACATCTGCAAAAACAGGCAACTGAATTAAATCTTTCAGAATGTAGTAGGCTACCAAATATGGAAAGAATGGAACCGGCAATTTGACTTCAACTGATGACGACCATCTACACAACCATCTGCACAACCAGCTAGATGTAACTGTACACATTAAGCTGGGGACAAAGAGAGAGGGAAGAGGGAGGAAAACTTACAGCTGAATGACCTGTGAGTTCCTTCTGCTGCTCACCCATGATGGGGGCAGTTGTGGATGTAATATGCTTGAGGTGCTGCTTGTATTGCATGTTATTTCCTTCTGATCCTGAAAATGTAAATTACATCACTGATAAAAAGCCACATGCGAATCATGGTTTGGAAAAGGTAAAAGCAAGATAAACATTGTTAGTACGCGGATTCATAAGAAACAAATAAATAAGCAAATAAAGGCAAAGAAAGAGACACTTTGTGTGTGAGAGAAAGATAGAATGGTTAATAAATAAAGCTTCAGGCTGAATAGAGTCAAAGGAATTCATAGAAGACAAGCAAGTCCCAACACCAAATTTGGCATGCAGAAGATACTCCGTAACATTTTAGGCAATTAATCACCTAAACCTCAATCTCAAACTAGTTTGAGGTCGACTGACTATATGAATCTTCTGTATCCATTCTGCTATATTCAGACCTATTTGATTCCACTACTAAATACTTCGTCTTTGGGAATTCTCTAAATCTAACACATACTCCTATATGGACATCCTATATTTCAAACCAGAGTAAAACGACTCTCGGAACATGGACCTAAACAACCAAGCTTTAACCCCAACTAGTTGATTTCGCCTCTAAGAATTCTACCTTTGCCTCCGTTGTGGTATACAGTATACTCTAGCGAAGCCAGCATTGATTCTTGTTGAGATACAAGTTGTCTAGCACATGTATACACATGTACTACATCACAGCTAGCACATGTATATGAGTTGTATAGTAGGTGTAATACAAGTTGTCTAGCACATGTACTACATCATAGCTAGCACATGTATATGAGTTGTATAGTAGGTGTAATTATTTGTATGACAACTAATAGATTAGGTGAATTAGTATTATAAATAGGCCTTGTAATCTTCTCTTCTAAGATATGAAATATAGAACTTCTTTGGTTTCTAACATGATATCAGAGCATTGAAGTTTTTTCATCAGTTTGTTGCTGGGAATTTTTTTTTTCCCGTTCGAATTATTTTTGTTCAGAACAGTCTTTCGCTGCTTTGATTCTATTTCACTATTTCCGGCCACTTTTTGCCTCGGCCGCTTCTTTACAGATTTTTCTACTCACTATTCCGACCAAAGTGGTACTGTCAGAATTTTTTTTTCTGACAACTTTCATTTTCCAAGATCACTGTTCCTGCTCTGTTTACTGTTCACTGCACTGTTTACTGTTCAAATATCACTGTTCACTGTTCGTTGCACTGTTCAAATATCACTGTTCAGTGTTCACTGCACTGTTCACTGCACTGTTCTTGACTATTTGATTCTGCTATTATTCGGGTGCAAGATGACTGAAATGAAACCTACCGTTGATGTCATTCCGGTTATGTCCAAAATTACGAAGAATAAGTTCATGGGTTCTAATTACATGGATTGGAGTAAGACGGTCC
>MU705786.1:93594-104038 GCA_026770625.1 Nicotiana glauca | reverse complement strand
ATACAAGTTGTCTAGCACATGTATACACATGTACTACATCATAGCTAGCACATGTATATGAGTTGTATAGTAGGTGTAATTAGGTGTATGGCAACTAATAGATTAGGTGAATTAGTATTATAAATAGGCCTTGTAATCTTCTCTTCTAATATATGAAATATAGAACTTCTTTGGTTTCTAACAATTCTTAAAGATTGAACTTCATTTAAGCAAACCCATCTATACTTTTAGATGAATCTCGTTCTCTTTTTATCACATCAATCATCATAATGTCACACCTATGTACCAATGTATATTGGGATCTATGTACGACATACTCTAACCATCTCGTGCGAACTTTCCTCGTTTTATCCTCTAGGTATGCTACTTGCACCATCTACCGGATGTGATCATTTTCGATCTTGTCCAATCTTGTAGTATAAACACATATCATCTTAACATTTGAATTTGTAAGGCATTATCATGTGGGTATGATGGGCCTTAGAGGCTCAACATTCATTTCCATATAGCATTGCTGATTTTATAACCGTCATACAGAACTTAATTAGATATCTTACTACCACACAACACTCCTTGACAAGACTCCTTTTCAGCCCTGCTATTTTATTATGGGTGTAAAAACTTTATGTAAAAGAACATTATACCGAAAAGTTCAGCTTAATGCCCCGTACTATTAAGATGCGTATTCAAATTCAGACATCTCAATCTTAAAAATAAACACCCCCCAAGTCCCCATACTAGCTAGGACACTTGCTGCAAACAGAAAGTTACTCTTGATCTAGTGGTAGTAACTGATGTTCTTTGCAGCACAAGTGAATAGCCTCGAAATATTTTTTTTTCTTCGTAAATAAGGGGAAAACACCTAACACAAATTTCCTCGAACAGATCGCCCCTTATGCCAAGATTTGAACCTCTCTACTCAGTTTACCAACTATAAGTAGAACCCTTATTAGACCTCCATTTGACAAATCAGTTATGCAGACAAGTCATCTCCACCTAAGTGAACTTCATCTCCGGTCTCCTCCTTTTTTCCTTTTGATAGCCGAGAAATCCTCGAGACTAGTGGCGCACGGGCCGAAGCTCAGTATATAATGGGCATGTCTCTCTACCCCTCTCTAATTAAATACCACAGGCTTTTGCTTCCAGCATCACTCAACCCCAAGATGTATGTCTAACTCATACATCACGCAATGCGCTCTTACCACGAGAAGAAAGCTCTGGGGGCATCCAGGTCTCACGAATTTATCAACCCTTAGTTGCTTTTGCTGGGATCAAAGTGTAACACCCCAGACTTTAGACAGAGCCCCAAATCGGCAAAACACAAGAGCGATGTTGGGTAAGTTAACAAGCCTTAGACCTTAGTGACGTGCTTTAAACCCGTGAGGGCCTAGGCCCAAAGCGGACAATTGAGTTAAGGCAAATCCCGATTAGGCGGGAAAAACCTCAGTGCTGAGTCTAGGCGAATCTCATGTGGTGGGGCAAACCTCAGCGTCCTCGTTGAGTCCATAAGAGGGGGTATTTGTAACACCCTAGACTTTAGACAGAGTTTCAGATCGGCAAAACACAAAAGTATGTTGGGTATATAAGTTAACTAGCCTTAGACCTTAGTGACTCGGTTTAAACCCATGAGGGCCTAGGCCCAAATTGGACAATATCACTAGCGGGCTGGACTGTTACACAAAGGCACGTCCACAACCCCTCATAGAGTTGCACAAAGTCAGTAGGTTTCTCATCAGAGGAAAATGTCATCCACTAACGTGTTTAGAACCTCATCATCTTTATGGCTATCCCATAGCAGTTCTACTAGATCTATCACCATTTACATAAAAGTCAGACTGCTTCCAAGGCTATTGGTTCAGCATCACTAGATTACCGAGTCAGTTCTGAAAGGAACACATTCACACGAAACACAAGTTGTAGATGGGGTGCTCCAAATTGTGAAGGTATAACACAGGAAATGGTAAATAGTTGGACCAACCATGAACAATATGCAAGAAACTCGAATGAGTGTCCCTTTCTTTACTATATAATATCTGGACAAGAGCAAAATATAAGAATATACAAGGAGGTGGACAAAAGTTGCAGAAACACAGAGTGCGACTGCTTCTAGCTCAAGCTGCGGTAATCAGCTAAATGTGGTTGCATGACATAGATTTATGTGCTTCAACCTCAAAATAGAGTACAATTCAGTGACTTCTCGTTTGGGAACTAATGTTATCACCTTCTTTCAGGAATTATCATCAGAAGTCAGCGACAGGGGCGGATCTGCTGTGTAAAAAATGGTTCACGTGAACCCGTGGTGCTCGGATTAAAGTATATACATGATGTACATAATTTGAAAAATATACATATATATATTTGAAGGAACCCATGGTCAAAAGAGGTGAAGTGGTACACTGGTCTTGGCCCTTATTTCTGGTACCAAAGGCCAAGGGATCGAATCCCTGGCAATTTTTCGTTTAACTTTTTCTTTTCTTTCTATTTCTACTGACAATTCTTTAATTAATCACTAAAGGTCAAAAGCAATATCAAGTCCTACCTTTTTTATTATTATTCTTTAATCACTAAAGGTGTAAAGCAATACCAATTCCATATTCTCTGGTTCCCCCATCGGCCATCCCCAAATATAATATTCCCTAAACTAATCCTAATTCATCCCAAAAGTCAAAAAACATGAAAGTTGAAACCCTAATCGGCTAATTCCTTGTTCTTGTCTCTTACGTTGATAAAAGGAACAAAATTGTTAGATTCAAAGAATTGAGAAGATTTTCCTCATTTCCTGGTAAGTGGTAAAGTTTTACTCCGTTTATTTACAAATTTTGAAAAGACTTCCTTGGTTCTTTTGTTTCAATCTGTTACGGTAAATGGCAATTTCCCATTAATTGATTAGCTTGATTTTGTTTTGCCCTCTGTTGTCTTAGACTCTTAGTTAGCATCTGTAGTTAATGAAGTTTTTTTTTTTGTTTGAAGAATTATTTTTTTATATTTTGTTTTAACAAAGGTCTTTTAATATGAAAATTTTAGGATTATGTTTTGATATAGTTGCACTATAAAAATCAAGTTAGGAGCTGGGCAGATACATCTATTTGATCTCAAAGATAAAAGTATCACAGATTGCGAAAGTATTGGTAAGTTTTCATTTTAAATATGGGCCGGGTCGGATAATTTATCCGTTTTTTATTATCCGTTTTCGACCCGAACCATATCCGCCCGCCCTGCCCGTTTGCCACTCCTAGGTGCGCCCATCCTCCCGGAATCCTAGATCCGCCTCTGGTCAGCGATGTCGTTGATTCATAAATCAGATACTGGTAGAAATTAAGGGATGAAAAAATCGCACTGCAGTATGTAATATGGAAAATACCAGATTCTGTTGCTTGAGCATTTGTTTCTTTTTCTTCATTGCCACCTTCAGCATTCCCCTGGGCAACAGTATTTTCACTTGCCAAAGGCATAGTATTATCACCATAACCCTGCCACCATGATTGCATTTGGATAGTTGGTTGTGAGGTAATACGCAGCCCAGTCTGCAGCTGCCGGCCATCATGTTTAGCAATAGTAGGCATTATTAGACTCTGCCCCAAGTAATTACGATCTACTAAAAAATTTACGGTATAGACTCGGTTAGTAAGAGCAGCTGATACCTCACAAAGCTGAATAATAGAAGCAATTCAACTTGGACAGACACCAAAAATCATCTTTTTGTGTCATGCAGAGTTAAAGACAGGTATCTCAAGCAACTACGTGCTATCTGAAGCTTTGTCAATCAAGTACATTCAAGCACGTTTTTCCCAGTTTTCTACGACGTGAACTAAGTGCCGAAGCATTTACCACCACTGCATATGATTTATCTCGGGACTAATGTATTATCAAGTATGCACAAATGTATATCCTTCTGCAAATGCATAAAGTAGGTTCCATAGGACTGCATCACCAACAAAAAAGTTTTGCCATTTTCTCCACCTAAAAACTTGTAAGTTAAAGCAAAAATAGTACCACTGTATGTCCACAGCTTCCATATCCCCCTGGAACCCATACAGGAAACTGGAAATATACAGAGTGTGGTCTATTGATGTGACAAGAGAAAATAACTTCTTTTATATCTAGATCATCACATAAATGGTTCTTTTCTCTTTGATAAGATCTATTCATGGGTAAGAGAGTGACTATAGCTTTTCTCTCTCATATTGGGTAGGGCTTCACAGAACTGCTAAAATGGAATTCCTCTTATGTGACATTTGAATCATCCTAGTGTTTTTTTAGCGACTAGTTTCTCAAAGTAAGCAGCTTGGTAGGCCAGCTATCCTCAGCAATGTAAGTGAAAGGTACTAGTTAAACAATATCAAGATTATAAAACTGCATAATCCTAGGGGAGCCAGATTATGCAGATAACATATCAGAAAAGCTAAAAGCACATATCCACAAATAGAAAAGTTCATATTTCTCTTTTTCCCCTTTGTTTCCTTTAGTATTTCTGGTAGTTCTCAGCTTCAGGGTTTCAAATATCAGATATTTGCTTTTCAAAATATGGTCCATTAATAAAGATTGTTTAAGAGATAAAGAGAAGATCTTACTACCTTACCTGCAATTTGAAGATATCTTAAAATTATTACACCTTAACACATCTAAACCTCAACAAAGATTAATACAAAATCAAATATGACTATATCTTGCTTAGTGAAGATGAGACCACACCAGCTCAATGCAGAATTACCACTTAAACTCAGAATTTCCCAGAAGTATGGAAAAACAAAGATTTACATGATCCCTACAATTCATCAACTCAAATATTCCAACACTCATTGGTGTAACCCTTAGAAAATACCAATATCTAATGAACACCAAGAATGCATAAATCAAGCCATTTTGCTCATAAAACCAGAAACCAAACAACAATACAAATCCAATTTCCATTAACTATACTTCCCCTAATCATATTTCTTTCATACAAAATTCAAACTTTTACCCATCAGAGCTCCAAAGACATAAACTTTACCAATTTTAAGATTAGAAGCGGCCCAATTTAAAAACCCCAATTGGGTATTCAAGAAAATATGGTAATTTAAAATTTTAAAAATAAAAAAGGGAACTTGCCTTCTTCTCTGGGGACGAGAGCAGTTAAAGAAAAGCTCAGAAATCTCACTTGTGTCTATACATAAATTTAGAAAGCTAAATAGCAAGTTCTTGATAACAAAATATTTTAAAAAAGATTATACATGCATGATGCATCTATATATAGAAAGAATATATGTAGGCCTATATGTATAATTTATAATTATATGGAGAGAAAGTGGGAGTGGAGGGTGAGAGATTTAACTGTGTTCTTTCTTCTTTGTGGTCTTTTTTGTGGGGTTTTGGATTTTGGAATTTATGTATGTGTCACGCCAAAGTCGCTTTCTTTGTCTCTGTTAAGGAAAAACTTTTTTTTAAGATTAGCTAACTGTAATTATTTACATTTTATTATTTTAGTTGTCTGGTTGAATGACTGAAATAACCTTGTGGGTAAGCTGAAATACCTAACACCCTTTTGTTTGTAACTTGTGAGACTTGGACTGGTTTTAATAATGAGAATTGAAAGAGGTTTTAGGACCACTTACCGAACTTGAGGTTTAGTTAAAGTAGCTCATACTTTTTCTTTTTGATGAAAATGATAATTATGCTAGTTTTTGCTTGCTAAATTTGCATAAGAATCCAACTCAAAGCTTTTCTTTTTTTAAAAAATTTGAGTTCTCATAGCAACTATAAAGATGCTTTTGTTTGATTTTACGGATGGAAAATGAAACGATGGAAAGATCACTTGACATAATAAGAAAGTGTGATGGTTATTCTACTATTTTGCTTTAACATCTAAAATACTTTATAACTTATATGTAATAAATTGTTGTAATTATTAATAACCTAAGCTCAAAGTAATAATATAAAACAAGAAAATAGACAAGAATATAGAGAGAAAGAGGGGAGATATTCTTATTTCTTTCAAGTGTGTCAAATGTGTACAATCACTTCATCCTCTATTTATAGTATTACATAGAGGTATACAAAAGAATGTCATAAACATGACATTAAATGTTTTAGATCATGGAGTAAGAACAGGGGAGGTTATGGAGGTACGAGAGTTACAACCATAACTCCATAAGTATCGAAGTAGTGGGAGTTATGGATATAATGGAGAAGAGTAATGGGTATTACTTTTTTATGAGTTATGGACATCCACCAATAAATAATTATTTATAACACTCCCCCTTGGATGTCCATGGATAATGTGCATCGTTAAAACCTTACTAAGAAAAATACCTTGTAGGAAAAAAATCTTAGTGAAGGAAAAAAAGTGTAATACGCATTACTTGCTGCCTCACTATAAACCTTGCAAGGAAAACCATGTGGGATAAAACCTTAGCCAAGGGAAAAAGAGTTCAGCGCGTATTTGTCTCCCCCAATGAAAATGTCACTTTATTTTTCGGAGACGACAAATTTCAAGCTTGACAACATCTATAATGTTGAGACAGTCAATGCCTTAGTAAATTATCCCGCCAAATTATCACTTGAACGAATTTATTGAACATTTATTTCATCATTCTATTGAAGATTGTCTCTGCAAAGAAACTTTGGCTAAATGTGCTTTGTCTTCTTCAATATATCGTTCTTTCAATCGAGTTATGCAAGAAGCACCGTCTTTAATATTATTGAAATTTTCTCTTCAAAAAAAAATTACATGTCTCACTCGTGTTAAGTCACTTAATTTATAAGATGTTAGTATCTTGGTATGAAGAACGAACTTCATGTAATGCACTGCATTTACATAACCAACAAAACCTTGACAATATTTGTTAGAAGAAATAAATCTATCAATGATTCTCTTGTAATATATTATTAATTGCATTCCAGTGTGTCCATATCGAACTAAAGTTAAATCTTGCTAGTATAACGTTATACTCAAGGTTCTAGCAAGAAACATGAGTGCACCAAGTGCACTAAGACACAAAAATAAATCATATATGTCATACATGGATGGCTGAGGCTTTATTTAACAAAATTTTCGAGAACCTCTATATGCTTCAAAACAGTTTAAATCTTCAAGGATTTTCATTATACACATATCAAGTTTTTCATATATTGACATATTAAAACCTGAAAATAATTCCATCCACCACAGGAACCTATCTCCATATAACTAATGCCGAGTTATTTACGACAAATCGTGTGCCACAAGTCGTCTTTATGTCTATTGACTTGATTTTTCATTTCACTTTTTACACAATGGACTATCCGTCCAATTTCATATTTTTCAGGTGAATTGAATTTTATTGCGTATTTTTTATTTGGCCAATCATTTATCTGTCCAAATTCTATGACAGATTTGAGCTCAATATCCTTGTCATTATTTATAATACTGAGCTCTACATTATATAAAGAATATCGCCAATGATCATTTTACATCGGTTCCATCATCACACAATAAAAAAATAACTTATCAAGATCTCATTATTTTCAGGTACCTGAGCCTCTCCCATGAGGTCTTATAAAGTGTTATGTCATGGTGTTCCTATAGAGCACTTGCCTCCTTATTATGACCATCTTTAACAGTTGTTCCTCTCCTTCTTCAAGGAGTTTTATATTTGGAACCGATTAGTCTATTATGCTTCATCCGCGATATAAACTTTGTCCATCATTGACGTTATTCTATTTGGAGCACTAGCAGCTAAAATATGACATTTAGCTTTGGGTCAACAAATGCGCCTAGAAATATTTTGCAAATGAATTATCACTTGAACTTCAAGTTCACATTTTCTTGTATGAGGATCTAGATGTATTCATAATAATTCATTCCGCGTATCACTTTTTCAGCTACCCATTTTCTCCCCCTAATGTTGGGATCACCAACACATATTCCAACCTTCTATGGGAACCCATCTTTGTGCATTGTGGTAAGATAATTAAATCATATAGCACATCAATATTTTCGTATAAAACTTATTTGGTTCCTGACCCTGAACCAATTGTGATAGGGAGAATTTATCATAACTTGGCTAGATGCGTACAAGTGATGTTGTATGTTAAATAATACATCTGATAACCAATGGATTAGCTATAATTGGAGGCATACAATTTCTGCTAAACCAAGGTGGATTTAAACCAGCATTATCAAGATAAAGTATCATGGTTTATATTCTAAAACTACGCTCTAATAATTTGAGCATCAACCTTGCAAAATCCACACTGCAAGTTGACAACAAATGCAAATGTGACCATACAATAGGTGCATTATTAAATTCATATAATAGTAAACGGTCCACATGGCACGTGACTGGGCCCATATATATATATATATATATATATATATATATATATATATATATATATATATGATCTTCTATTCATTCCATAAATCAAGGGATTCAATCCCAACATTAACTGGTATATCATGAGAATAAGCAGCACAAGAGAATTCTTGAAGAACTTTCTATTTTTTCAATATATGCCAATGTGAATTCTCAATTATTTTTTCGCTTCATAATTGAACCGGATGGACAACCAATCATGCCAACTATTGTTTATTTCAGTAAATATTTAATTTACTATGGCATGTGATTCTATCATCATGCTTATACATCTGTAGTACAAATAGAAAAAAAGTCGGGTAACCTTTCATATTCACCCGGTATGATTATAGTAATATGAAGATAATCAATCTTCCTTTCAATATAGTCTCAATATGCCAACCACTTTGGCTAATATATTCTTATGTATAATTTTTATCACATATATATTTTAACATTTACTTTCATGAATGAGTCTGCATTTACAATGCTTATCACAAGTCACATTTTCAAGGAATTGACTATAATCATGTGAACGTGTCTCTATTAACATACCACATTGATACATATTCCTTCACCTTTGAAGGATCATTTTGAGAACCTTTATTGTTCTCCTTTTTACAATTACCATAATGGTGATTGTTATTATTTGATCTATGGCATGCCCACGTTCATTGGTCAACCACTTGTCTTTATTTAGACTTATTATGCACCGTTATCACATTCACTTCAAGAATGGAGCAAATTAAGTGGGACAAATTTTATGCTTTTTCATGAAATAGCATTATATTTCTTTAGTCGTCATTATATCATCAATATGGTGCATTGGGACTCAAACCCAATGTCTTACCCATATAAAGACATGTTAGGTCATACTGCGTTGAAACTTGAATCCAATGTCTTTTCATCAACATAGTGCGTTGGGACTTGAACCCACCATTTTACACTCAATTAATATCATAATATGCCAAAGTAGACTCACCCTTGAGCCTTTCACGGTATACTGCTTTTAATAGTAATAAAAGTAAACTCATATATGTGTTACACAAGCCATGACAATAAGTATCTATTTACTGGTAACAAAGAAATCAAAGTTCTTCAAATTACTTTGCAAAAGCTGGCGTAACTCCTTAATTTATGTACATCTTTGGTCTCTGGTTTAGTATGTAATATTTGGCTGCATCATTATATGCTTCTGATTCTCATATAAGATCTAACCTGAACATTAGGTGAAAGAGATTAGACTAAACTTACAATAAATATTAGAAAGAAAAATATGGAGTAGTAATTAGTTTACATCTAAGTATTTTCAACTTTAAAAAGTAATACTTAGTATTGGAAACTTCCATGACAAATAAAGAACCTTTGAGAAAAACTAACAAGAAAATGAATTGATTAAAAAAAATTAGAAAACGCATCTTAGCATTATATGCCTTTTTACGAGTACTAGTCTCGTCAACCTTGTTATTCCTTTTATTATATTTAGTACTACTATTTGAAATTGCTTGTGACGACACAAAGGGTCATTAACTGTTTCCTCATTCGTTCCGTACTTCCGAGGCCTTGAAAACCTCATTTTTACTTGCCTCGATTTGCGTGCGTAGTCCGAGCGCGTAGCCGGAAAGCTTTTACGTTGAAATATGTGAATTCTGTAAAAAAATTGAAGAATTTTGAGATTAATATGATTAAAGTTGACTTTGGTCAACATTTTGGGTAAACGGACCCGGACCCGAGATTGGACGGTCCCGAAAGATCCGTAGAAAAATATGGGACTTGGGCATGTGCCCGGAGTCGAATTACGAGGTCTAGAGCCCAAGGAATGAATTTTTCTGTGAAATTATTTGTCTGAAATTATTAAGGAAAATAAAAATGAAAATTTATCAAAAGACAGTGGTATCGGGCTCGTATTTTGGTTCTGATGCCCGGTACAAGTCTTATATATTGTTTAAGCGCTTTCTGCAAAGTTTGGTCGAAATCGGACGTCATTTGACGTGTTTCGGACCTAAATATCTAAAGTTGGAAGTTTATGAAGTTTGAAACGAAAATGATGATTTTGGGGCTTGATTCAATGATTTTGATGTTGTTTTGGCGATTTGATCGCTCGAGTAAGTTCGTGGGATGTTATTGAG
>MU705786.1:42965-80268 GCA_026770625.1 Nicotiana glauca | reverse complement strand
TGTAAACTGTTAAAGTAATTGTCTAGTAATGAAAGGGTAAATAAGTTGGCTTGCCTAGCTACCACGAGTAGGCGCCATCACGATCCCGATGGTGGGAAATCCGGGTCGTGACATTGCTAAATGGAAAAGAAAAACTCATCTCTTCCAGAGGAATATCAGGCACAACAGACATATGCTTTTTCTGATGTGAGACAATTTTGTAGATATAGTAACTCAATTTGATAGAGATTCGTGCTGATAACATATTAAGAAACTAAACTCAAAGTAATAATAGAAAACAAGAAAATAGACAAGAATGTAGAGAGAAAGAGGGGATATATTCTTATTTCTTTCAAGTGTGTCAAGTGTGTACAATATTACTTCATCCTCTATTTATAGTATTACATAGAGGTATACAAAAGAATGTCATAAACATGACATTAAATATTTTAGATCATGGAGAGGTTATGGAGGTATGAGAGTTACAACTATAACTCCATAAGTATTAAAGTAGTGGGAGTTATAGAGATAACGAAGAAGAGTAGTGGATATTACTCTTTTATGAGTTATGGACATTTACCAATAAATAATTATTTATAACAACAATAAATATTTTGATATTTAGCGTCAAACTCATAATACGTCTTATTTTAAGAGTTTGAATTCGATAAGTATACCAGAGATATTGAGTTCGAGTCCCTGGGTATGGAGTCGCAGTTGTTAGGGAGCGCTTTACCCCTTAATGTGAGACTTTCCGACGTGAATCCGAATCAATCGGGCTCCAATGTGCGTACCGAATATCGGGTGAGAAATAAAAAAAAAGAGTATGAATTCAATGGGGGCTCAAAATATACAATAACTCATGTTAATATTTTATTTTTTCATTGGAAAACACAAGATAAAGATTAGCCATTTTTACGAAAGGGGCAAGTGCACAGATAGTCATTCTCAAGGATGCTATTTAGAGATTAGCCAGTACTTATTTTGTCTTGAAGTTTTGAATTAAAAATCTCAAATTCAGGACAACTAAGGACATTTTGTCCTGAAAATTTGAATTGAAAAATTGAAATTCAGGACGCACTGACTAATTTCTATACAGCAGCTCCTTAGGGCTTAGAGTGGCTACCTTGTATCATTTCTACCAAAATAAAGGGCTAATTGTTCAACCAAAAAATAGGGATTTTAGTCAAAGATTTATTTTAGAAGAACTCCAATTACTGATAATCTAATATATAATGAACAAAAGAAATTGACTTTAATAAGCAGAAGAAAGAAAAATAGACCAGTCTATTGCAATAGTATTTTGTGTCCTTACAAATATTCAATCTTCTTCTTTCATAGCTATCTCGAAATAATATATTTTTCTCTTATCATAATAGAGTCTTTATGACAATTAATGGCATTAATGTAATGTTATAATTGGTAACCATAACCGATTTATTACAAAATTCATAACGCTTTCCGTAATTAATGCCTATTAATTACCAATAATACGTATTTGTAACTCTTTTGATATTTAAGTTCATTCTTCTGATATAACTACCGAATATCAATAGGTACGAGCATTTATCCTTTCTAACTTTCTTAGACCTCTACCCGTGCCTTTTGATGCTCGTGCCTCTTTAATTTGCCAATCAGTCACTTTTCTACTAGTCCACGTGTCATGATATATTACCTCATATTTAATTCTATACATGAACATAATCCCCCCACTTGCCATTTATTATTCAATAGAATAGTTGGAAAGTGGATCTCATTAAAGCGGGAATATTTGCCGCCATTATTTCTTCTCTGGAACTGAAAGTTCATATGTCACTTCCATTTAATGTTCGCAACACGTGGCATCCCCCGGTTGGTTCTACAACTTTTCAGCACTTTTTAGGGCTTTTTACGGCTTCATTAATTATGAAGCGACAACTTCCATCATAACGTTTCTATCATTGCGTCTTTTCCTTTGACTGTTGCTTCTAAGTATAAATATAAGTTTTCATCTCTGTCTTTCTCATAAAAGGGTTCAGAATATTCAACTCTAGTTTTCTTTTTCCTCGTACTACTATGTCTTCTTCAAACCCTAACCTTAAGAGAGTCCCTATTGTTGAAAATCTTTCTCTTGGTCATATTAGAAGTAGGAGAGGAGGAAGACTTCGTAGTTTAGGTTCTTCATCTTCTCTAGGTCCTTCTCTTCCTTCTACGAGTTCAACTCCAGAGGTTCTCTTTCCCAAAGTCTTCATCTAGAAATAAAGAACCCAATGAACCTCTTCGTGAACCTTTGATTGATGAAATTGTTCCTGCTGAACTGTCTTTTTACAATGATAGAGAGTCCATCAGAAACCAAGTTTCCTCTATGTCTTCATTAGATCGTGCTGATATTTACCCAACTCAGATCACTGAAGGTTTGATTTCTGTGGTTCGTAGAGATTGCCATTGGAGTCATGATTTCCCATTATAATTCCCAATGCAAACCAAAGAATCAGTTCTTACTTGACTAGGTTTTCTTTCGTGTATACATACCCTTTTACATTGAATTTCAAGCCCCTTATTGACCCGGTTATCATCGAATTCTATCATTTTTTTGATATTTTCTTGGGACAAATTGGCCCCATCGTGTGGAGGGCTATTGCTTGTTTGAGGCATTTGGCCAACATGGCTGGTTTGCCTTTTACTTTATTCCATTTAATCCACCTTTATTCTCCCAAACTTTTTCGTCATGGAATTTTTACTTTAGTAGCGAGAAGCAAGAGAGTTCTGGTTAGTCCAGAGGATGATAAACACCGTGGCTGGTTTATCAGGTTTGTTGCTGTGCCCAATGTTGGTTTAGTGGGTGAAGAGAATGTTCCATTTCTTGAGAAGTGAAATTTTGCATGTAAGTTTTCTTGTCATAACTTTTCTAGGTCCCTTTTTTTTATGGTTGTCATTTTAACTTCTTCTTCAATAACCATGGAAATTGTTGATGAGATTTCCAATTTCCGTTGTTGGCTAGAAAAGTTGTTAAGTATTGCTCCGATGGAAGGTAGATCCTGGAAAAACCTTTCTCATCGATTTGGTTAGAAAGTGAAAACTCATGGTAAGTGTTTTTTCCTTTATATCCTTCGTATTTCCATTCACTTATTTTCTTAAAACTTACTTTGATCATTATTTTTATTAGGATTTTCCATTCGAGTCATAAGTGCTGAGGCCGTCGTAGCTTCCAGAGTTTCTTTGAAATGAGCCCAAGAGATAATTTTGGGTTCTTCATCGAAGAGAAAGGCTTATGCTGATCAAGATTCTGAAGAAGAGACAAGATGGGGGTTCTTTGATAAAAAGGCCACGAGCTAGAAGACACATTATTTCAGATGATGAAGCATCTCTTCCTCGTTCTGTTCCTTTAACCGAGCCTGTTGAAGCCGCCTTGGTGATTTCTGATGATGACACTCCCGCGGCTGCTCGTGATTCTGTTGATCAGCTTTTTACTCATGGGTTTGATAGTGAAAGTTTGGGTCCGGTTTCTGATGAAGTGCCCCTTGCCTCATTACCTATGCCTGCTCCTGTGATATCTCATTTACCAGTTGTGACTGTTGTCGCTGCTGCTCTACCCCAGGCTATTTTGATTCCTTCCACAGTTCCTCCTACAACTGTCCATTATACTGAGGTTGGATCCTCAAGTGGAAGTGAAGCTATGAGACAAGTTATCATCGAGGTTCCTGTCGATGGTAACCTTTTGAGGAAATTAGGTCGGGCTGATGTGTGCTTGAAACCTCTGATTGGTCCAGTTGAGAAATCCAAGCTTGAGAGTCACAACTCTTTGACTTGGATGAATGACATAGTGCAATCATATTTAAAGGTATCTCTTTTCCATATTTAAAGGTATCTCTTTTCATACTTTACCTCACTCTTCTTCTATTTAAGGTTCTTACCTCTTTTTTTTTAGATCAATCTAGTTGGCACGGAGATGATTAAGAGAGTTTCCCACACGGAGCAATTAATGCATGATTATCAAGTTGAAGCAGACAACTGGAGAGAATAGTATGAAAGCCTTCAAATTGACATGGAAGTATTAGAAGAGAGCAAGTTTACCTTGGAGCAGCAATTGAAGGTTTTATCTTCAGAGTTGGCAGTCGAGAGGGCTTCCTCGAATCAAGCTGGCAAAGATAAGAATCTCCTCGAAACATCTTTTTCTGAGCAACTGTCCAAGTTTAGTGAAGAGATCAGAGAATTGAGGGCTTTGTTAAGTGAGAAAGAAGTTTATGCCGGTGAACTTGTGCAAACTTTGACTCAGACTCAAGAAGATCTCCGTGAGTCTTCTGATAAGGTCCGTTCTTTAGACAGTTCATGTGTTTCTCTTCAAACTTTTTATGATTCTGCCTTGGTCGAGAATGACAAGCTCAAAAGCCAAATTGATCAATGGGAGAAAGATTACGAGATTCTTAAGGACAAGACTGCAATTGAAGTGAGTTGGGCAATTTTAAACACTCGCCATGACACCCTTGTGGAAGCTAGCCAAGAGGGCTTTAACTTGGAGGCTAAATTAGCTAAGATAAAAGAAACTATTGAAAAGACTCAGTGCGGCCAAGACTTTCCTTCTCCCATGGCTGATACCCCCGAGCATATTGAAGATGATATGGGTACGATGAATGCTCCAACTCCTTCAAGCCAACTTGAACCTTCTGCCGCTGGTGACCCTGCTTTAAACCACTCTTCAGCTCCTCAGTGACACATTTATGAAATGTAACTTCTCTATTTTTTTTCTTTTGGTAGAATGTGGTTATAACCCTCGGTCCCATTTGGGGGTTTAGTTTTTTGGAAACGATAAGTCCCCAGATCTTTTCGGGGCATTTTTGTATAAATGACAAATAGTTTATGACTAAGTTCGTACTTATTCTAAACTTTTTAATATTAAGAAGTTTTCTATTTTAACTTAGTCATTTTGAGCTTCTGTTTTGCTCGTCTTTTCCTTTATACTTAAGGACTTATTAATTAATTCGTGGGTTTATGTTTTACCCTTTTTTGCATTTTTGTTTCATAAAATGTTTTATTAACTTCATGGATGTTTGAATCACATATGAATTTTATAAAAGAGAGCACTTTTATCTTCGACACTTAATGAAGAAGACGTCTCAACTTCATAATGGTGTAAATGTACGACAAAAGAAATAGGAACACACATATTTCTTGAAATAACTTTGATAAAGTGTTTGTTTGAACTTTTTCAAGTTTAAATAACATCTTACATGTGTTTAAATAACTTCTGTGACTTTTTTGTAACTGTTTTCTTTACAACAGATTTCAAAAGAGTAAATAAAATTCAAGGTTTTCCTTTATAACCTATTTCTATACATTGCCTTTAACCTAGATATCATAAAATTTTGAAATCTATAAGGTTTTTCGACTGGATTTGTGTTATTGGCTCGCAACTTTACTCTGAACTTGACTCATTCGATGAGTAGACTTTGAGGCTTTGATTTGTACTTTCGACTATCTTCTTCAGTCTTCTTTGCCTTCTTTATACATATGTCCTATGTATATTATATAGTCCCCAAATGTTTTAACTTTGAAGTATGAAATCTTGAGCACTTGATTACTCCTCTCATTCAGTCCTTTTCTAAAAAGGAAAAAATACACGGGACTCGGAGGTGTGATTATAGATGAAGACTGCTTAACCCGTTTGAATTTCTAATAGAATAGTTGTAACCCTAGACCGGGAATTTATACTTTTCCACGTGTCTTTCAGGTCGTGATTCATCATTTAGTACGGGTTAGCTTTTTGCCTATCATTTAAAATCGTTAATAAAATTTTAAAATGAGGATACCTGACCCTGGATATTTCTTTTCTTTAGAAATAGTATCTCTTCAGATGAACAACATTCCAATGTAAAGGTAATATCTTTCCATCTATTATTTCCAGCTCATATGCTCCTTTTTCTGCGATACCATGAATCTTATAAGGTCCTTCCCAGGTTGGACTTAACTTTCCCGCATTAGCCGCTCTCGTGGATTAAAAAATCTTCTTGAGTACGAAGTTCCCAACTTTGAAATATCTTAGGCGAGCTTTCCGATTATAATATTGTTCCATAACTTGCTTTTGTGCTGCCATTCTTATTAATGCAACTTCCCTTATTTCTTCAAGTAAATCTAACTTTATTCGCATTTCTTCTTCATCAGCTTCCTCAGTTGCGTGTGCATATCTCGTGCTTGGTTCCCCTATCTCAACTGGGATCAAGGCTTCAGCTCCGTATACCACTGAAAACGGTATTTCTCTCATACTTATTTTTGTTGTCATGTGGTAAGCCCATAAAATAACAGGTAACACCACTGGCCAATTGTCTTTGGATTCCTCCAATTGTTTCTTCAAATTGTTGATAATGACTTTATTCGTCGATTCAGCTTGTCCATTACCCACCGGATGGTAAGGCATTGAGGTAATCCTTTTGATTTTCCAACTTTGAAAAAATTATGTGATCTGTGAGCCTATAAATTGTGGGTCGTTGTCACATACGATTTTCTTTGGTACACCGAATCGACATATGATATTTTGCCAAATGATATCCATCCCTCACTTCATAATCAGTAAGGTAGTGGACCCACGATATCCATCCCTCACTTCATAAAAGGCCACGGTGTAATGACTGGATGTAACAATTCTGCTGGTCTATGTATATTGTTACCGTATCTTTGACACTTGTCACATTTAGCTACAAAGTTTTCTGCTTCTTCCATTTTGGGCCAATAATAGCCTGCTCTAATCATGGTTTTCTCTAAAGATCTTCCTCCCGCATGATTTCCACAATGTCCCTCTTGTAATTCTCTCATCACATAATCTGTTTGAGAAGGTCCGGGGCATCTTGCTAAAGGACCACCGAATATTTTTCGATAAAGATTGCCTTGCTTTAAACAGTACCGAGCAGCTTTTTTGCGAAGAGCGTGAGCCTTTTTCTGATCTTCAGGGACGGTTCTGTACTGCAAAAAAGTGACAATCTCGTTCCTCCAATTCCAAGTTAAATTATTAAAATTTACCTCATTTATATCTTGATCGATTATTGAGTGAAATAGATGTTTTACAGAAGCATTTTCATCATTTGTTACTTTTGCCGCAGATGCAAGATTACCTAAGGTGTCTGCTTTAACATTCTCCTATCATGGGATATGCACAACCTTCTAGTTTTGGAATTGCATAACCAGATCCTGCACCTTCTCCAGGTACTGCTGCATTCTTGCTTCCCTGGCTGTATAAGTCCCCAGCATCTGGTTAACTACGAGCTGCGAATCGCTTTTGATTACTACCTGCTCTATGCCAAGTTCGCGTGCCAGTTCTAAACCTGCAATCATAACTTCTTACTCTGCCTCATTGTTAGTTACAAAATGACATTTTATAGCTTGTCATATGGTTTCACCTGTAGGTGGTACTAAAACAATTCCTAGACCTGCCCCTTTCACATCGATGAACCATCAGTAAATAAGGTCCAGGTTCCTATATTAGATCCATTGAATACTTGTAGTTCTTTTTCTGCTTCTAGTTGCATCCCTTGGCTAAAATCAGCCAAAACATCTGCTAGCACCTGTGACTTTATTGCAGTTCTAGGTTGATATGTGATGTCATATTCTCTTAATTATATGGTCCACTTGGATAACCTACCAGATAATTCATGTTTGTGTAATATGTTACGCAGGGGATAAGTAGTCACTACAGAGATAGGGTGGAGTTAAAAATAAGGCCTTAATTTCCTAGATGCCATGATTATTACAAGTGCAAGTTTTTCTAGTTGAGGATACTGTATCTCCACATCTAATAACAATTTGCTAATATAATAAATTAGAGATTGTTTACCTTGATCTTCACGAACCAAAATAGCACTCACCGCTACTTCTGAAACAACAAGGTAGATAAGCAACCTTTCCCCGTCTTTTGGTTTTGCAAGCAACGGTGGATTTGACAAGTAGACTTTCAGGTTTTTGAGTGCTTGTTGACATTCCTCAGACCATTCGAAATGATCTTGTTTTTTAAGAGCTGAAAAGAACTTAAAGCATTTTTCCGATGATTTGGAAATAAATCTTCCCAGGGCTGCAATTCTTCCCGTCAGTCTTTGTACCTCTTTCTTACTTGTAAGCATATCAGGAATTTCTTCAATAGCTTTAATCTGTCCGAAATTTACTTCAATGCCACGGTTAGAAACAAGAAAACCTAAAAACTTACCTCATGAAATGCCAAATGCATATTTCTAGGGATTCGGCTTCATATTGAATTTACGGAGAATCTAAAATGTATCAGACAAATTTTGTATATGATTCCTTGAGTGTTGAGATTTGACCAACATATCATCTATGTAGACTTCCATGGTTTTCCCTAAATGTTCTTGGAACATTTTGGTCACCAACCTTTGATATGTGGCACCAGCATTTTTGAGGCCAGATGGCATTACTTTATAATAATAAGTCTCCCTGTCTGTTATAAATGAAAATTTTCCTCATCTAGATGATCCATTTTGATTTGATTATACACTGAATATGCATCTAAAAAACTTAGCAATTCATGCCCTGCAGTAGCATCAATTAGTTGATCTATATGTGGTAACGGAAAAGAATCTTTAGGACAAGCTTTGTTTAGGTCAGTATAATCTACACAAACTCGCCATTTACAATTCTTTTTTGGTACTACTACAGTATTACCTAACCAGTTAGGGTACTTTACCTCGCGAATAGACCCAATTTTTAAAAGTTTTTGCACCTCATCTTGAATCACCTAATTTTTGAACGCTCCCTACTTTCTTTTCTTTTGTTTGATAGGTGTATATGATGGATCTTCATTTAACTTGTGAGTCATTACTTTCAGAGGTATTCCTGTCATGTCAAAGTGGGACCAGGCAAAAGAATCCACGTTAGTTTTTAAAAATTCAATTATCTTACCTTTCATTTCATGGCTCAAGTTGGCCCCAATATAGACTTTCCTTTCAGGCCTTTGTATGAATAGCTCTACAGCCTCCAACTCTTCAATCGTTGTTTTGATATTTCCATTTTCTTCTGGTTCTTAGATGAAATCAGGTCATGAATCCACATCCATTCGCTCGTTTCCAGTTGAGGTTTGTGTTGTAGCATCCTCAACTGGATTATGTAATAGCTATTTTTCTTCATTTTTATGCTTGAATCTGCTACATAGTTGATGCTCCTAGGTGTCTGTTGATCACCACGGATTTGATGGATTCCCCATTGTGATGGAAATTTGATGACTTGGTGTAAGGTTGATGGCAGAACATCCATTTCGTGAATCCACGGTCTCCCGAGAATCATATTGTAATCCATATCCATCTCTACCACCTGAAATTTCGTATCTTTGACAACTCCCTCTGCGAATGTTGTAAGTATTACCTCCCCTTTTGTCACGACGCTTGAATTGTCAAAGCCAAATAAAGTATGCACCTTGGGTACTAGTTTATCTTCAACTTGCATCTCGTTTAATACTCTTAGAAAAATGATGTTCACGGAGCTACCTGGGTCAATCAAAACTCATTTTACGTTAGTGTCATGTACAAGTAAAGATATTATCAGTGCATCATTGTGTTGAGTTAATGCCATCCGCATCTGCATCATCAAATATAATACTTTATTCCTCCAAAATATGTCGGACCCGCTTCCCGTGTGTAATTGTGACTTTCGAAACTTTCTTGCCTGTCGTGTACGTCACGCCATTAATTTCTTCACCCCTGCTTATAAAGTTAACAGTCCTTTTTGGTGAAGGAGGTTTAGGGGGTTCCTGCCTGTTTTTCATATATGCTTGTTTAACTTCTTCACTAAAAAACTCAGTAAGATATCCCTGCTTTAACAAATGGTCAGCTTCACCTTACAGCAATCTACAATCCGCCGTTTTGTGACAGTGATCGTGGTGAAACTCACACCAATGATCAGGATTTTGTTTGTTTGGGCTCGATCTCATTTCTTTCAGCCAACGTACCTTGTCGTCCATGCTCCTCAAAACAACCACCAATTCAGACATGCTTACATTGAAACTGTAACCACCAATCGTCGCCTTAGAGCTTCTATCACACCGCATGTCTCTTGTGTGTCCCGCTCTTTTTTGTACCTTGATGATGAACCTGATTCTTTATCTCTCGACCTATGGTCGTACCTTGAGTTATCATGTTTCGATCATCAGTCTTTTCCTGCTGGTCCCGTATAAGGCTCGTATTTATTTTTACCAGACCTTTTTTCAGTTTCAGCGCGCCGTGAACTTACCCTCTCTTCTTTTTGAAGCTGGGTAATAGTATCTTCTTCTATCCGCAGCTTCGTGCTGTATCTGTTGTAAACGTCATTTCAAGTTGTTGCTGGAAATTCTCGTAGGCTTCTCTTGAGTTGTCTCATGGCCTCTGAACTCTTCTCATTTAAATTGTTGGTAAATGCCATAGCTGGCTAGTTATCAGGTACGGGTGGCAACGTTATCCTTTCACGCTGGAATCTGTCTACGAATTCTCTGAGTAACTCTGAATCTTCTTGTTTTATTTTGAAAATATCCTCCATTCTTTTTTTGACTTTTTGAGCTCCTGAGTGTGCTTTGATAAATGAATCTACAAGCTCTACAAAAGAATTTATAGAATTTTCGGGCAAAAGAGAATACCAAGTTAATGCTCCCTTAGTGAGTGTTTCACCGAATTTTTTGACCAGCACTGATTCAATTTCTTGTTTGGTTAAATCGTTGCCCTTTATGCCGATTGTGAATACAATCACTTGATCTCGTGGATCAGTTATGCCATCGTATCTTGGAATATCAGGCATCTTAAATTTCTTTGGAATCCGTAGAGGAGCAGCACTGGGCTTCCAAGGTTGTTGTGAATATTTGTCCATATCTATTCCCTTAATTACAGGCGGCACTCCAGGTATTTGCTCTATGCGATCACTTTGCTTCTTGAGCTGTTTCTGCAAGGTTAATACTAAATTTTGTAAATTTGAATTAACAATATTACCTGGTTCGCCATCACAAGACTCGCTGGGAGTTCCTCCACTGCCTGAATTAACGAGTTCAGAATGTGGGTTTTCCAAAGTGTTATTATTTGGAGTTGGTGTTGGTGGTGCAACCGGCAATTGGCTAATAAAAGCCTGAAGAGCGTTATTGACTTGTTGAGCAATTAATTTCTTCAGAGCATCATCAAGTGCTTGTCCGTTCGCAACTCTGTCATTTTAATTAGCTTCAGATCCGTTTTGGTTCATAATTTTGTTATTTGCTTCGGAGCCCTCTGGAGTCCCCTCTCGTGACTGTCGCTGAGAATGATGTGGCGAGGGAGGTGGGGTCCTGTTATCTGCATCATTCACTTGATATTGTGGATCTTGAAGTGGTAAATTGTGTTGGTTATTGTTGGTGGCATTCGACATGGTTGTTTTTTATGAAGGAATTGATTGAGAGAGAAAACGATTATCAGATTCCCCGTAACGGAACCAATTTGTTCAACCAAAAAATAGGGATTTCAGTCAAAGATTTATTTTAGAATAACTCGGGTTACTGATAATCTAATATATAATAAATAAAAGAAATTGACTTTAATAAGCAAGAGAAAGCAAAATAGATCAGTATATTGCAGTAGTATTTCGTGTCCTTACAAATGTTCAATCTTCTTCTTTTATAGCCATCTCGAAGTAATACGTTTTTCCCTTATCATAATAGAGTCTTTATGATAATTAATGGTATTAATATAACGTTACAATTGTTAATCATAACCGATTCATTACAAACTCTATAACGCTTTTCGTAACTAATGGCTATTAATTACCAATAATATGTATTTGTACCTCTTTTTGCTATTTAAGTTCATTCTTCTGATATAAATGCTGAATATCAATAGGTATGAGCATTTATCCTTTCTAACTTCCTTGGACCTCTGCCCGTGCCTGTTGAAGCTCGTGCCTCTTTACTTTGCCAATCAGTCACTTTTCTACTAGTCCACGTATCATGATATATCATCTCATATTTAATTCTATACACAAACTCAATTTCCCCCAATACACTAATTATAATGCCTACTCTAATATATAAAAGACCGTTTTGAGCAAACCTCCAATGAGATCAGTCATCAGTTTGGGATATTTCTCACTTTCCATTATACACCTTTAGTTTCTTCTGTTAATATTAGCAAATATCTATGTTAAAATTTTAAAGTCAACCAAAAAAACAGTAAAAGAGATTCGAAGCCATCCTTATCTTTTATTTTTCATTTATGATAATAGTAAATAAAAAATGGAGTAGCTTGCTTTGTCAACGGATGGTGTCCATGATATTGGAGTGCATGACTTATCTTGAAAATCTAAATTAATATTCTTTGAACTAATTCTTTTCTTGATAAAATAAAAGTCAAATCCACTTAAGAGGATAATCATACGACAGACAAATAGAATCATACTTTTGTAATAAACAAGCAAAAGTCATATAAAAAGTATTACAAAAAAGGATCAAGTTATTATTTTATTAAATAGTGTCCTGATATGGTAAACAAAATTTGATAAAAATCACACTCTTCATTTCACCCTTTTCGTTTTACTAGTATTATCCACTGACCGCCCTCCAATATAAAAAATTGTCCACTAAAATAGATTAGTACAAGCCACCTTAACAAAGAATTTTATTTATGCCAAAAGACTCAAAGTTATCCAATGCTATTTGGAGTTACTCTTATCCATCTATTTAATTTGCTACACTTTTTTCCCAAAGTGCACGTTGACATTCTCTACATCTTATATGATATTTCTGTCAGAAATTAAAATTTGAATATTCAAATAATAAACATTTCCACTATTATCCATTAGCCGGCCTTCAAAAGAAAAAATGTATCCATTGAAGTAATTGTCTATTGGCCATAATACTACAAGAAAGATGATTAAGAATTTTGGCGGGATGGATAGGACCCTTAATTTGAATAAGGGGTTCGACCCCTAAGAATAAAAAAGTTCTTATACAAAGCGCTATTTCCTTAAGCATGCCTTATACGGCGTGAATTTGAATTAATTAAGATATATAGGTAGATTTGATTGTGAAAGACCTATTATAACCAAAACTTATTTGATTTTGTCTATTCCTATTGCAACAAGATGGACTTTACTAAGGCTGAGAAACTATTAAATCTTGGGTGGAAATTTCTTTTACCTATTTCTCTAGGTAATCTATTATTAACAACTAACTTCGTCCCAACTTCTTTCACATTAAAAGACTACAATATTCTAGATTCACGACTTATTTGTCAGCAGCCAATTGATCTCGAATGGGGTCATTCAAGGATGTAAAATATCACAGTGTGATAAAAGAATCAACTAAAAAGGATCCCCCAATTCCAATTAGGAATTCATTGGGCCCTTTAGGAACATCCCTTCCAATTGAGCATTTTTATCCATCTTACCATCTAATAACTCATAATCAGATCTTAGTAACTAACTATTTGTAATTGGAAATTTTTCATAAAGCACCATCCCTTTTGTCTAATTAGCCATTTATAGATACCCTTTACTATATTACGTGTTATAGATACCTTTTATGTTTTTATACAATGTATTTCATGTATTTAAGTTGTTGTATTCATTAATACATCCAAAAATATAGGCGTAAAATCTGGAATTCCAGCTAAGTTTGACATGTATTTAGCTGTATTCAAGCGACATTTACATTAAATACAGTAACGTATCTGCGCTAAAAATGGAAGGAAATAAAATCACATGATATTCTCCTAATTTAATTCAACGAACTATACGATCCCTCATTAATCTGTATTTGAAAGATACATAATAAAGATTATAGCTGAATAAAGAGAAATACATATGAATAATACTGTTGAATATAACAAAATACACCTTAATTCATCTGAATAAAACACTTGAATACAATGAAAATACAACTGAATACAGCCGAATAAACTCTTGAATGCAACAAAAATACAACTAACTTCTGCTGAATAAAATAGTTGAATATAACTAACTACAACTGAATACAGTTGTATAAAACACTTGAATATAACTAACTGCTGAATAAAATAGTTAAATACAACTGATCTCCCACCCTAGCTTCCGATATACTTTTCAAAATTATGCCATTACAGAGGCTGAAGAATTGTCGACATGAATTGCCTTCACCATCCTCATCCTCGGGTAACATCAGCCATGGAACTCTAGCCAAGTCACTATTAAAATTGTTCTTTGGTAGCCACAGATCTCCAGGATTTGCTGATAGAGCGAAATTTAAGTAGCCTTTAATCAAATTTAAACGCCTACCTATGAGAACCACCAGATCATACTGAAGTTCCAACCACTTACCCATACTTGTGCTTTGCTTTTCGCGACCTTTTACTGCAGGGACTGTAAATTGAAGATGCACACACCCAACCGTATGAGTTTTCGGGTTTGAGGACAGAATTGAGAATTTGGGTGGGAGAAGAGTTAAGAAACTATGGTTTGTGGGAGAAGAGAGTGGTTGTATGCAAGCAGAGAGAGATTGTATTATGGTTTGCAGATACGCGGTAATTATGTGAGAGAAAATAGAAAAAGGGGGAGAGAAAAATAATATTTAGCATATATAGTTCCTTAATTGTAGGATGTAACTATATCTAAATTTTTTGCTATAAAGGATAAAAGGTATTTATAGGATGTAATATTTTAAAATGGTATTTATTTAAAATAAATAGGGTACTAAGGTTTTCTATATGGTGTAAAAATTCCTTTGTAATTTGACAATTTAAAACAAACTTTTCAAGTGATTAAACTAAAATATTATTTAATGGATGAAAATGAATTTTTTTAAAATCATGATCCATGTTGTAACATTATTTTAAATCCATTCAATTTGAATTGGTATTTTCTCCATCACAATTATGGAGAGATCGATGCATCAAAAATTGTAGATACGTTTGATTTAAGTAAAATACAAAGTAAAAATGTCTCAATGGTAAGCAAAATCATAAACAAATTCTAGAAAACCCCGAAATTTGGTGTCACAAGTGCATGAGCATCTACTAAGAAGTACAATAACAATACAACATCTATCTGGAATACAAGATAGACAGGATAATGTAAATAAGTATGATGGAAAATTCGTATGTTGCATATCGTAACATAGAACATAAATCATGGATCAACTAAGCCCTCCCGGGGACTTTCTTAAAGAGGAAATTCATGTAAATACCATGGAATAAGGTTTGATCCTACTCATGAAGATTCCGTAACTATTCCGAAAATGGAAAGTTCGACACAATTGGAATTTTTTTTTGGAAACTGGAAACAGGTACTAATTTATGATCTGGCATGTACAGAATGAAAACTTCATTCTCGATTCTACGAGAATTTTTATTGCATGTTCATAATAGGCATATAGAAATTATTGTATGTCAAATAACATCAAAAGTGTTGGTTTCAGAAGATGGAATGTCTAATATTTTTTCACCCGGAGAACTTATTGAATTGTTACGAGCAGAACGAATGGGGCCCGCTTTGGAAGAAGCAATTTGTTACCGAGTCATCTTATTGGGAATAACAAGAGCATCTCTCAATACTCAAAGTTTCATATATGAAACGAGTTTTCAAGAAACTGCTCGAGTTTTAGCAATAGCGGCTCTCCGGGGTCGTATTGATTGGTTGAAAGGCCTGAAAGTTTTTTTTTTTTGGGGGGAGGTGATTTTTATCAAATCAATAACGATTCATACAAGCTAAATCTTCTAACCGATAATTAGGCAAAAGAAAGAACTTCAATTTAATTAATTCATTCTTCTCTTTATAAAGAGGTTTTCTTTCATCCAAAAATTGACTCCAGTTTTTCACATTATTTTCGTTGCAAAATACTGAATTTCTATCGACCCCATTCCAATTCAAAGAATTAAAAAAACTTTGAATTCTCAATTCTCTATGACGTCTAGAGCATAAAATATTTTCAGGAACAAGCAAGTCAAAATGATTTTTGTCTGTATTTATTCTTTGAGTTTGAGGTTGCAGAACGAATTCATCAAAATTATATTTATCAACATATCTTTGTTCTAATTATCTTTTATTAGTTTGCATGGTCCAATCATTGATCGCGAAAATTCCTATAATAAATTGGGTCGGTCACTAGTATAGTTCCCTAGCCACGATTCTGCTATTTGCTAGAATAATCTACGAATAATATCAGATGAATAGACCTAACACGATTCCAAATAGACAAACTTCAATCATTTTTATTTGTTTGAAAGAAGAAAAAAAGAGGTAATATCGATACCTAAATATTAATCCGAATTGACATGAATCTCAATGACAATGAACAAGAATTGACGATTGGTAGCGTAAGTAAATATAGAATACGTGTAATCCCACAGAAAGATTTCTTTTTGTGAATTGTTCATTTTAAATATTCAGTTTAAATAAGTCGTATCTTTCTCAGACCAATAAATTTTTTCGTTATACCCTTCACGACTCGTTTAGGAATAACCAATTCATGGAGCGGTTGGAGTATCACAGGGGAATTGCAACGAATCCGGGTATTTAGAGTTACAAAGTTGTAGCTGGAGCACATATTATATTTTCTGGCTTATGCTTTTTGGCAGCTATCTAGCATTGGGTGTATTATCTAGAAATATTTTGTGATGAACGTACAGGAAAACCCTTTCTTCTTAGAATGTATTGATTTGACCCCTTAAGCGGGAGCAAGCATGTTACCGCCAAAAGCAGAACCCCGTATTTCTTCTAGAGAATCTCCTAATTATTCCAGAGCAACTAGAAAGAGATTCTTTAACCAGAAAGAATTCGGTTCAGATGTAGGATACCTATCCAGAAGTTTTCGTTCTTTTTACGAACTTGATGTCGACAAATCTGTGAATCTAGGAATTCATTTCGGCCAATTGAACCTTCTCGAACTGTTTTTTTTAAGAACCAAAAAGATTTGTGCTAAAATAACAGATGCCAAGAAGAACAAAAGTCCTTGCACACGTAATGGATCTTGAAGTACTATTTATGCATCTCCCTGACCAAATCTGCCAACATTAGGATTACTCGTTAATGGTTGATCAAATTTGATAGATTCGCCCTCGGAAACAAGAAGTTCTGATCCGGGAAGGATAATATCATCAACCACTTGACGTCCATCCGACGCATCCGTTATGGTTATCTCATATCCACCTTTTTAATATCTATTTCATGTCTCCGACTCATATTTACAAGATGATAAAATACGGCAAAAGCTATACCGAAAATTAGTTTGTGTAGAAATGGACGTATTGGTTCACGTAAGGGTGCACGTAGAATACCAAAGTGAGTTATTCATGTTCAAGCAAGTTTCAATAACACCATTGTCACTGTTACAGATGTACGGGGTCGAGTAGTTTCTTGGTCCTCTGCCGGTACTTCTGGATTCAAAGGTACGAGAAGAGGAACACCGTTTTCTGCTCAAACCGCAACAACAAACGCTATCCATACAATAGTAGATCAAGGTATGCAACGAGCAGAAGTCATGATAAAAGGTCCCGGTCTCGGAAGAGATGCACTGGATCATCAAATTTGTTCAAGAAAAGCCAAAAGTAAAGTAATTTTTACTGCCAACAACCAGAATAACGATTCTGATACCAAAAATACTGATACCGCAAATCGAGATCAAATAAAGGAAATGACTTTAATACACTATTTGCAACAATCAAATTTTTGGTGAGGTATAATCAAAGGCTCCCATACAAATATCAAATATCTAAGTGAGAAATGAAAGAAGAAAAAATATAACGAGAGAGGAAGAGAGTGAGATAAGTACAAATCTTCAATTGACTACAAAGATGTGTTGAACTTTAACCTACGACTCAAAACTACCCAATGCTTTTGTACTTATTCATCTCTATCTAGACTGCTACACTTTCTTTTTATCAAAAGTGCATATATATACATTGGAAAATTAGTTGTTTGAGTTTTGATAATCGTCATTCATATTGAGCATTTTTCAATTGCTAAGTCAATCAAGTAAACTATATGACGTGGACAAAAATAACTATATCAAGTGGAGTATGGTAGAGGGATGAGTTTTTGTCCAAGTAATAGAAAATTAAAAAAAAATGACACAATAAAAGAACAAGCTAACCTATATTAAACCCCTAAAAAGAAAATAGTTACTTATACGCTCTCTCTGTTTTTTTCTTTGGCTTGATCCTAAAACTTCATGGCAAGTAACTTTTCTATAACCATTAGTTAGGATTGGAGCTAGAGTTATAGATACGCATTCGATAAAACTCAATTAAACCAAAGTTTTGTATTTGTGTTAAGAAAATAAATAATTTATTCATAATTCAGTAAGCTGGATTTTCTAAAATTAAGAATCCATAAATAAAAAATTCAAAATTTGTCTCTGCTAGCCAAATGATGAATCCTTGGTGAGTGATGTTGAATTGGACAATGAAATTACTTCTCCATACAAAAAGTCACCACTCACAAAAACCTCTAGGTCCCCCACCTTTAGTTCCAAAAATTTGGAGCTAAGGCCAATCTCGTAATTAAGCCACATCAGAAGGGCAAATTAGTCAAAGCAATAGTACCATAAGCATGATTAATAATCAAAGACCATGCTTAATTAATTAATGGGCATTTGAAAAGCAGTGAGGCCACACTTTTGTTGGAGGCAACAACGTGTCATGCCCGTAATGAAATGAGCTTATTTTGTGGGGTCCACCATTTGGTGTTTGATACGTGGTTCATTCAGCCAAAAACAACAGTTATTGGTGTTGGTGGGAGGATTTAACGGCGTGATCGACGTTTAGTAGACGGCAATTGTCGTGGTCCTAGGAAGCATCATCGGCAGTCACATGAGTCGCACGTGACAACAGGCGGCCTTCACTGTTAGTAGGACACGTGGTCGGACATTGTAAGTTTTGAAGAATCGGACAGCTCATCGTCCGTAAGGGCCGATCCAGTCAATAATTTTGTGGAATATTCCCAAAGTAGAAGTGAGAAATTCTTTTTCGAGGAAAATGTAAAATTTGACTCTGCACAATTAAAATTCAGCAACTTAACCTTCGTTAAACTTTTGTCAAATATTGCACTTCCAATTGAAAAAAAAAATCGTTTTTACCTTTCCGTGTTCATACGGATAAAGGTGTAGATGAAAATGTGTCTATCGCTTCGTCGAAAAATTTAAAATTATATATTTAAATTAATATTTGAACAGTACAAAATGATAGTATAAAAAATCAATGGAGGACACCACTTGATAAATACATTCCTCAGGTGCACCGGGAAAGATGCTACTACATTGCATAGGGTCAAATTTGATCAACCACGTCCTTACGCCAACATGATCGATCACCGAGTGCTTACGAGTCGACATGAGAGGACGACCCCGGGATGAGAGGAGGGACGACCTCGACCTGATTATCGGCCCCGTTATAAAGTACATTGACGTTGCCATTGTAAGTATCCAACTCGAATCCCCCTATTATATAAAGAGGGTCAGAGTCTTGTAATAGACAGATAACTTGTAATAAAATACTGATTCTCCCTCTAAACATTTGTCTCCATATCATCCTTTCTCTCTCTCTCTCTCTCTTTCTCTCTATCTCTTTTCTTTACTATTATTATTGTTCCGATTATTGAAATGAACCTAGGGGTTATTATCTTCAACTACGATTTACCCATTCATCTCTTTGATTGATTTGCTTAAAAAAGCTTTAACTTCTTTTGAGTCAAACAATTTGCCGCCGTCTGTAGGGATTTCGGTAGTTGAAATCATAGTTCTCACCTGGGATATCAAAATCAACGATCTTTATCCTTCGCACTCCATAGAAACTAGGGATGGCAGAGAAAGAAGCAAGGTTGAAGGCAATAGCAAGTGTCTCAAACAATCTCTTAGACTCCCTCAACGAAGCTGGTGGAGAAAACACCGGGAATATAAGACCAAGAGGAATACCGGAGGGAGAGATCTCACCTCTATACTCGAGGATCCGATGATCTTGCGCGAAAGAGGGACTTCAACATCCACGGTGAAAGAAACACCACCAGTAGTCCAAAAGTTGTTAGAGGAGTGGTTGACAAGCGCTCTAAACATCGTGCTTGAAAGACCCCCTCCAGGAAATACCGGAGACTCGCCGACGGTAGAAGTCATTGTTGTCACTAGCGGGCCGGGCACTGTACAAACAATCAACACTCGCACTACCACCGATGTAAGTGATGGTACACTCGTTGATCATCCTAAAATAAGTGGAAGAAATGGAAAACGAGAACAAGATGCTCCATGACCAAATGAAAGAACACCAGGAAAGGGTTGATAAAATACCCGACGCCCCTAAGCTACTGCCAAAACCCGATGTGGGAAGGTTTGTCGAGCAGCCGTACAGTGAAGAAGCTGCTCCCCACCCCATCCCGAAAACCTTCAAAATGCCGCCATACTTGAGAATATACGACGAGACCACGGACCCAGAAGATCACCTAATTCATTACGTCACTGCGGTAAAAGGCAACGACTTGTCAAAAGAACAAGTACCATCTGTGCAGTTGAAAAAGTTCGGTGAAACTCTGATAGGTGGAGCGTTAACCTGGTACTCTCACCTGCCACCACGGTCGATATCGACGTTCGAGTAAATGGCGGATAAATTCGCTACCGCTCATGCAGGAGCAAAAAAGCCGAAGCCAGGGTCAATGACATCTTCGCCATTAGAAAAACGGCGGGCGAAGGGCTCCGGGACTTTCTAGCCCGGTTCAACAGGGTAAGAATGGGACTGCCAAATATGTCGGAAGGAATGGCGGTTGCAACCTTCCAAAATGGATTAAGTAGAAGCGGATCGAAGGCTACCAAAAAGTTACTCAACAGACTCATGAAGTACCCCCTCCCCCACCACCACCACCACATGGGAGGAAATCCATAATGCCTACTGCGCCGAAGTATGAGCAGATGAAGACTATCTCAATAGTCTGATCCAACGACTAACACCAGTACAGTCTGAGGTAAGGAGGGATCGACGTAGTAACGGACGAAGGGGTCAGCTCCCGCGCTTCAACAGAGAGAGGCATCAACCCTATGTCAGAAATCCTAATCCGCCTCCCCCAAGGCATACAGATGTCGTGTCGCGACATATCGCGCCCCTTCGAAACGAAAAAGGTATGCCTCCACTATTATCTGCTCATAACTTTTGTGTTTCCCCTTCAAAAATAGTGTACGAACTAGAGAAGCTGGGAACGAAGGTGCAGTGGCCACAGAAGATGAAATCGGACCCAAATGCAAGAAGGTCAAGTGTCCTCTGCGAATTCCATCAGGAAAGAGGACACAAGACCGAAGATTACATAGGTTTACGACATGAGGTGATCAGAATGCTGAACCAGAGATATCTGAAAGAACTGCTCAGCGATAAGGGAAATGCCAACTTCGCTAGAGGGCGCGACCTATCTCAAGGACCACCAAGGCCACCGTCGCCGGCACGTACCATACAAATGATTTTCGGCGGTGGAGACGACTCGGTGATCAACCACGTAAAGTTTGCAACCACGCATAAGCTGAAACGTACAATCACTCACGAACGGTATGATGGCTTCGAAGAGAGTATCATCTTCGAAATGTCATATACCGACGGTTTGTCTTTCCCTCATTATGATGCTTTAGTCATAACATTACACATCACTGATACTGATGTAAAGAGAATTATGGTAGATGATGGAAGCGGCGCATGTATTATCCACCCAAGAGTTCTCATGTGAATGAAGCTCGAGGATAAGATAATACCATGTTGCATAACACTAACGGGTTTTAACAATGCAGTAGAGCGGATATCTGGAGAAATAGTACTACTCGTCCTGGCTGGGGGAGTCACGCTGGAAACTACATTCCACGTCATGAATCAGGAAACTGCCTACAATGCCATCATAGGACGCTCATTGATACACGCCATGCGAGCCGTCCCCTTAAGCTTTTATCAGGTAATCAAATTTACCACCTCGTGGGGAATTTTCAGCATTCGAGGCGAACCACGTACTGCCTAGGAATGCTGCCGGATCGCCCAATATTGGACACACACACCAAGCAGTTAAAGGGGGCAAGCGCGGAGGCATAGCAATCAGCCATGTCGGGAACTAAAATCGACTCGCCAGCAGAAGACATCATAGAGCCCGGCGTTGTAGAAGCTTGCAAAGCAACTATTGAAGATCTCGACACGGTACACCTGGACGATGCCGACGACACAAAAAAGGCTTATATCGGACACAACCTCTCTGAGCCAAGTAAGTATCCTGAATTTTTAACTAACAATGCCGATCTATTTACCTTTTCACACTCATATATGCCAGGGAAAAGACATCGCCACTCATAGGCTGAATGTCGATCTGTTCTACCCGCCCATGTGGCAGACGAAGAGGAAATTCAATGCTGCAATTAACGAGGCAATCAGTGAAGAAGTGGACAAATTACTGGCTAACGGCTGCATCAGAGAATCGAAATACCCCAATGGGTCGCTAATATGGTCATGGTCAAAAAGAAAAACGGCAAATGGAGAATGTGCATGGACTTCACCGATCTGAACAAGGCATGTCCAAAAGATTCCTTTCCATTGCCCCATATCGACCAACTGATCGACGCAACAGCAGGACACAAACTGTTGAGTTTCTTGGACGCTTACTCCGGCTACAACCAAATCCTAATGGCTAAGGCCATCGATTTTGTTCGACCTCGTTCGAACCACGACAGGTGTTACCTCGACGATGGTCAAAGCAACACCCTAACGGCTAAGGCCATAGACTTTGTTCGACCTCGTTCGAACCACGACAGGGGTTACCTCGACGACAGTCGAAGCAACACCCTAACGGCTAAGGCCATCGACTTTGTTCGACCTCGTTCGAACCACGACAGATGTTACCTCGATGACAGTCGAAGCAACATCCTAGTGGCTAAGGCCATCGACTTTGTTCGTCCTCGTTCAAACTACGACAGATGTTCCCTCGACGACGGTCAAAGCAACACCCTAATAGCTAAGGCCATCGACTTTGTTCGCCCTCGTTCGAACCACGACATGTGTTACCTCGACGAAAGTCGAAGCAGCACCCTAACGGCTAAGGCCATCGACTTTGTTCGACCTCATTAGAACCACGACGGACGTTACCTCGATGACAGTCGAAGTAACACCCTGATGAACAAGTCCAACATCAGTTTGATCTCATTCGAACCACGACGAAATCTCCTAAAAGGCAATATATGTGAAGGCTAAGTATAAAACAAAAACAACTAAAGGGACAAACAACAAACAGACAAAGCGACAAAAATAAAAGTTTATATTACAAAAAAAATTATGTACAATCGTCCACATGGACAAATTTTAGTGCACCACACAGCCAAAGAAGAGGCGGAAACAAAAAATAAACAGGCTTAAACTAGCTACCACCCCCTGTGGGATAAACGGCCTTGTACCATGCGTCCGAGTCAAGGCGATCGACGTCCTCGGAAGCAACATCCTCCCTGTCGGGAGAATCGGGTTAATACCCACATGATTCACGAGCTGCATGCGCTTCCTGTCGCACTGCTTGAACCTCCACCTCCGTAGCTCGACCCTCTGCATGTAATGCTCTGAATATATCAAGCCGAGCCTATACATAGACCCACATTTCATGGGCATTACAACATGGGCCCCGACCAGATGGGGACGAGACGAAGAGGGCTGAGAATGGCATCCCGCTTCCTCAAATTTCGGCGGGACGACTTGCCTCTGCAACACGGCCAATTTGTCGGTATTGGCACTTAGCTCGCCCTTAAGTCTGTCGATCTCCGCCTTTTAAACATCAAGTTCAGCGGTCAGGACCGCTACCCTCTGTTGCAAGTCGACATTCTCCGCAGCCACCCCTCGATTCAGTTCGAGTTCGTTATCTCTCGCCCTAAGGAGAGCTTCCAGCTCGCTGTTACGAGAAATAGCTATCACCAGCTCCCCATCCATCTCCTCCAGCTCCGCCCCCTACGTTCCAACTGGGCCTCCCTCTTCTTAAGACCCTCGCGGAACACTTGGAACTCAGGGTCATTTCGATAGAGGTCAACAATCGCTTGATGCTTAGCACGACATTTCCGGTACTTCCTCAACACCTTCTTGTAGAGGTTCATCCTCTTCTGCTCACGACGGTCTCTCTCCACCTCCAGGACGAGTGTCTAAAAAAAGAGAAACAAAAGTAAGCATATTTCCGAACCCATCCCATAATAAGAAAAGAAAAAAGCAGCAAGGTGGTGAAACCTACCTGCAAAGACATACCGACAACCTTTCGAGATAGCTCCACATCGTTCATTGCCCTGAGCATCCCGCTCTCAGGGGCGGCGCACAACATGGTTAGCAATTACGCGACATGCTCGCTATTCAGCAATAGGTTGCAATCCCTAGAGATCGTTATATGACGGGCAGGTCCATCCGCCGCCGCCTCTACTTGGGTGTGACGACCCAAAAACTCGTTCACATCCTCGGGGGCTACATCAGAACCCGATTCATTAGCTTCCACGCCAGGCTCACCAAGGTTACTCGATGAACCCCCCTCAGGGGGACGCACCGAGCTAACCCTTAGGCCGGCTCTCTCCTCACGTACCTACCTCCCCTACCGAATAGCGTCGGCCATAAAGGGGGGGCGCCAAGGTTACCCGAGACGTTCCACCGTCATCATCTTCAATATCCACCCCTTTTCCCGTCTATAGTCTTCTCATTTTCCTTTCCGACGGCTCCTCGCCTTGAGAAGATTCGTCGGCGGGTTGTGGATCCTATGTCAGCAAAATTGGCTCCCCTATGGCCACAACCTCGGACGTAGCTCCCTGGTGGGGTGTAAAAGAATGACCCCCGCGAACAGACTCGCATAAAATATCTGGAGCGTTCGCGACGGTAGTAGGACGCACGAAAGCAGGAACTGTCGCCTTCTTCCTGCAAGCACCTCGACCTATTATCAAAAAATCACAGTTAGGCAGGGTCGCCTAATCGATGAAGCAAAATAAGAAGTTTACCTGTAGAAACTTGAGGGCCATAACGTTGCATGAAGGTAGGCCAAGTCCGGGTTTCCTTCGTGTAAGGCACCAGACCGGTGACCCAGCCCCTTAGTCCAGTAACGTGCTGGGGCGGGGAATCCATGGCTGCAATATAAAAGTTAGAACCACGACGACAACGTGCAACAGAGAACTTGATAAGCTACGGCAATTACGTGTTTTGTTCCATTTTTTTTGGAAATCCGGTAGGGTTGGACACCATGTGCTCGGTCCTCACAAAGAAATATTTGTGCCAAAATTTACGGCTCGGACGGTCGTCGGTTCTAAACACTAATCCCTTTGTACCACGTATCCTTAAGTGCACCATGGTCCCCCTAAGGAAACCGGTTGTGAATAAGTGCAAGAGGTGATGAACGGAGACGCCACATCCAGCCAACGCGGCATATTTAGTCAGTAGCAGAAGAACTTTAAGCTTATACGGCGTAAGTTGAGCTGGGCAGATGTGGTAGAATCTGCAGAATTCCTCCGCCAAAGGAAACAGGGGAAAACTATAGCCTATCAAGAAGGGGTACTCATAAAAGGCACAATAGCCCGGTCTGTAGATGTCGACGTGATCCTCCCCCGCCAGGACCATCTCTACGTGGTCAGGAATGCTGTATTTTGCGCGGAGGTCATCCAAGTGGTTCTATCCCGTCTCGGAATGCACCGGAGCCGGAACAACGGAATCCTTGTTGAAATCACACCGGTCAAAGAATACCTCGGTAATAGAGCTTCTACCATGAGAGGACCGAGATCCTCTTCCACTTCCACCTCTCCGCTATCGGAGGAGGGCGGTGCATTCGATAGAAAAACCTCAGGAACCTTTTTGGTACGACGAGATTTAGGCATGTTTTCGTTCGAAAAAGATCACGCGAAAAGAAATGAAGAAGAAGAAAAACCTCTGGTCAAAAACTGAGAATACAGACACACAAAGATCAATAGAGGGGGGCAGGTAAGTTCTCAGGAATGACCAAAGTTCTTCAACGAAATTAAACCCTTCTCCTATTTATAGGGTTGGGTGGCGCCAGATTTCAAATCGACGCAGGAAACCAAGCGCCAAAGCGTCAGTTCTTTTCCGCCTCGAGAATACGCATAATGATGACGCATGCGTACACTGACATCACCCAACGAAGAAACGTTCTACTTCAACGTTCCGACATGAATGATGGCTGTTTCCTACCAGTCACGTCGTGTCAAGTCAACAAGTCAAACTCTCCCTGGCGAACATATTGATTCCGCTCATCGAGGCCGCATCTCGTTGCGGCCCCGACGAGCGGAGGGACTAACTGTATAGGGTCGAATTTGACCAACCACGTCCTAACGCCAACATGACCGATCACCAAGTGCTTACGAGTCGACATGAGAGGACGACCCCGAGATGAGAGGAGGGACGACCTTAACCTGATTATCGACTCCGTTATGAAGTACATTGACGTTGCCATTCTAAGTATCCAACTCGAATCCCCCTATTATATAAAGGGGGTCAGAATCTTGTAATAGACAGATAACTTGTAATAGAAATATTGATTCTCTCTCTAACATTTGTCTCCATATCATCCTCTCTCTCTTTCTCTCTATCTCTTTTCTTTACTGCTATTATTGTTCCGATTATTTAAACGAACCTGGGGATTATTATCTTCAACTACGATTTACCCATTCATCTCTTTGAATGATTTACTTAAAAAAGGTTTAACTTCTTTTAAGTCAAACACACATATTATCAAGAGAGGTGACAGGATCAAGTCCCCCGGCTGTGTAGCTCGGCTTCTTATATCAATCACTGTCATCTTTACTTGCTAGTGACCAAGGTTTAGCTTTCTTTATTTATTACTTCCTTCTTTTTTTTTTGAAATATTTATCCCTTTCTTTGTTTTTCTTTTTGATGTTAATGACAATTACATTAATGCATTTAACTTATATTTTATTTATACGATCTTCTTATAATGATTTATTTATGTGTTCATTTACTTAAATGTGACACCGCTTTCAAAAAAGTCTTGCATACACTATTGCACACAGGATTTGGGAAAGAATCGCACTCTAAGGGTATGTGATGTTGGCAGCCTAACTTGAAGGATAAATTTAAATCTATTTCCTGAAGAAGTTGAAAACAAGATGTCGGTCCATGCGCTTCGTGCTAGAGCTTCGTTAATAACAGCGAATACAAAATAATTTGATAATAACATAAATAAACCAAAATTATAATGAAAGACAAAAATGATAAAAAAAAAGATAATGTAGAACCAAGAAGTAAGTTCACATCAAGTGGGAAAATCGTTGCTAATCCCTTACAAAAATCTGTGGCTAGTGAGCTTTCTGAAAATTGTACTGTCCTTAAAAAGATTTTTCAGTCTTGCTTAAGGACGATTGACACAAAATCAGCAAGGAAGTAGACCCTCCTGCTGGCCAAGGCATTTTGAATTGACATTCAATATTAGAAGGTGGTAGGAATATGCTCACTGTAACTTGGGTTAATTCCCTACTTGACACTTTACTATCAATTTTATGAACGTAACAGGCAGTCGAGATGGTTTCCCTATATGCTATTCCTTGGAATATATTATGGTGATTTATAATATTTGCTGGTTTTAAAAGCCAATTGGAATTGAGCCTTTGAGTTGTTCAAAGAATTCCTCATGTTAGAAATCATTCTTGAAGACATGCCTGCATCAATATATTCATTCTTCAACACAGAAAGGGGGATCTGGGCATTGTGACAAAGGATTTACTCTTCTTGGTGGTCATCGTTTATTTTTATTCCAAAACGTAAGCAGAGATCCAGAATTCACTTTAGGAAAGGATATCTTTCTCCTCAAAGTAGGTGTTTGCTCCACAGAACGAACAGGTCTTGCCCTTCTTCCAAGTAAGGGTCAGAATATTAAGTGGTGGCCTCGGTCAACATACATTATACTCTTACTACAAAATATTTTCAAAAGCTTCTTGTACGAAGCTTAATTGATCAATAAGACAAGTACTTTCAAAAAGAACAATATCAAAGAGCCAGAGATCATGATCCAGTTCAACAAGAAGGTTCTTTTACAAGATGTCCCTTCAAGATAGCTTTCCATGCTGACATATTGTGTCTGCTCAAAGTGGTTACTGAGAAGAATCACAGTCTGGTGTTTCAGTTCTGAGATAAAAAGAGTGTAGAAACGTGAGCCTGCAAGCTTACCTACAACGATCGGGAGCTGCTACGTATGTCGGACAGCTACCATTGCAAACCAGGCTCAGTTGAAAAAGGAACTTTTTCTGGTTCGGCTGAGAAACACATAGCACTAAACACATGCTACATTATAACCAAAGTGGATGAGGTCCTTTTCTTTTCTGGTTGAACAGAGGTCCATATTGTAAAAAATCTATAAACTTGACATTTCTTGGAACAATCTTCAAGATCAGGCATGGTCAGAAGGGGAGTAAAGCTACACTTTTCCAACAAGAGAAAGGAACTTAAACGCAGGAAAACTAAGTACAAATGCTGCTACTCTGAGAAGAAAGTACAAAAGCTGCTACTATCTGGTTGGGAAGAGGTCCAAATTGTTGAAAGCCTACAGATTTCGAATTTCTTTGTGCAATGTTCCAGATCAGGAATCAGAAGGCTGATTTTCTATGCTTCCTCAGAAAAGCAGTCGATATGAAAACTCTGAGTAGAATCCACACTTAGGTCCTCTTTTGAGACAGACTTTGACAAGAATTTTCCAGCACAAAAATTCCGGTAAGGGCGATACACAGGAGGCAGTAGCATTGCAGACTCTTTGTCCATTGATAGTAGCCGGCTACACTTGCTGCATACTTTTGATAACAAAGTTTGGTAGCTGCAGACCCAGAGCAGCAAAGAAAGCAAGGCTGTCTCGGTGTCGACACCTGTAAAATGCTGTAAAGCCATAGCAGCATGCTCCGTGATGTGCCTAAATACATGATGAACTGAAAATCCCCTCGCATGTACATAGCTACCACCCTCGTCTGGCGAGAAGAACGCTAGAGCATCAGGATCCAATGAACCAGCAGGGGAAACTGATACTATGGCTCTAAAAACAGAAGGTATCAACAACTCGATTATAGCAACCTTGTCTGGAACAACATCATCAGATGATCCTTGTCTTAACGTTGTCGTGCTTTGGAAAGTATTATCTTTCGATAATTCAATAGAATTTTCACTGGTCGAAGAGGGCAATGAGATAGACCGCTTTAACCAATCCAAACGCTGGTAGGAGAAAGTTGTTACATTTGGAACCTCCATTTTCAGATGTGTCAGAACTTCAGACACTGTTTTCGGTTCACAAGTTTCTTCTTGATCACTTGATGGAGGACCACAAAGTTTCTTTGTAGCACCCTCCTCACCAGCATTGGTATCAAGGTGCGGGAAAAATCGCCGTTTCTGATCATTAAAGGCCTTGAGGGCTAACCTAGTCCTATCAACTGCAGATGCACCAGCCTGACCAGCAAGTTGTCTCTTCCATGCATATGCAACAACAGCACCGTCAGGACAAACCAAGGGCATGTGAAGGCCCCACGAATTACTTCGTGATCGAAGGGAATCATTGAGGACACCAGAATCTTCCAACTGCCTTCCAACAGAGCGAAGGTCTTGTAGGTGTTGTCTCATAGAAGCTTCTTCTTTGAGGATAAGATGCAAAGGTTTAGAAGAGTGTTGTGGCTGAGCCGCCACAAATAGGGCTTCCAGAAGCCGATCTGCGCCAAGTCTGATATCAGCTATGAGTCTACTCGCCTGCCCCAGCCGCTCCAGTGCCATTGCCACCTGCTTTGGCGGCGCATCTCCATTCGCGTGGCTGGACTCTGCCCCTGAAGCTCCTGGTCCCGCCGCCGTGTGGGGTTGTGGTGTTGGTTGCTGCATTTTTGTATGTCTGAACCTTGGGAGGTTTTAATGTTGGCGATTATAGCCCCCGTGGATGAGTGTTCTATTTTAATTATAAAAAGGAGAAGCGAGTGAGAGTCAACCTTAACTGGTAACCATAAAACCAGTTCAAAACCTACATTTCATTAAATCATATCTCAAAAATTTCAATGGTCACCTCAACACACTCATTTTGTCACCACTTGGGCTAAACATGTAAGTAATGTCTGATATGGTGCTTCAGAGCAAAAATTCTGACCAAGTACCCCATAAAACTAGGAATATATACATAAAGTAGTGAAACAAAACAAAAACTAACCACAGCAGCAAGCTAAGAGGATGTGCGAGTGACTGTAGCCTCCTTTTCCACTTAGAAGAAGGAGACTGTTCATCACTCAACTTTATAGGACAACTGGATACGGCAAACAATCACTCCGTATTTTCTGTAATCCTTTTGTCCAATTGTACGGTATGAACAAAATACTCCCAGAATGGAAATGCAAACGATCTTTACCACATATTCCAAAAGATAACAGTAAGAGGCTGTCCGAGTGATTGTAGCCTCCTTTTCCACTTTGAAGGAGGAGACTGTTCGTCACTCATATATTGTAGGAAAACAGGATACAACAAATATTCACTTGATATTTTCTGCATTCCTTTTTGTCCAATTGCGTTGTGCGAACAAAAGACCCACAAATTGGAAAAGCAATGAATTCCTACAGCTATTCCATATTCCACAAAATTATGCAGCGGCGCAAAGAGGATGTGTGAGTGAGTGTAGCCTCCTTTTCCACTTTGAAGGGACATGTTCATTACTCACATGTTGTAGGCCAACAATATGCAGCAAACAATCACTCAATATATTCCGTAATCATTTTTTACCAGACTATAGGGGATTTGATGTGAGCTATCCATCTTGATATGCAATCACAGAAAATTTTGTGAAGTACAAATATTTTTTGAGTTAGATGGGGAAAGGATTTCCCTTGTCTATCAAAAAAATAGCAATGATGGGAATAATGTCTTTGAAGTTTCAATGCTTTGTGATTCAGGAAAGTCTCCCCGCGAAGACAGAAATTTTCTAGCTTTTACTGATGTAGATTGATAAATATAATCCACTATACTGCTGTTTTATAAAACTTATACAGCCAAATTCTTTTACGAAGGGAAGAGAATGTGTCATATATCTTTTTTTATCCTATATCCTTTTCACTCCATCCTATTGCTCATTGTGGAAGATTATCTTCAAAAGTTTGGAGAACTGCAGGGCAGAAATGGAAGCCAAGGTATCCTCGATACTGTAGATTGAAAATATTAAAACTTTCTAAAACAGTTCTCCTATTTTAATGATAAACTGCGAAAGTATTTGGTTGACCAAATAAAAGACATAAATATTGAAAAAAAGTTATTGTCCCACAACAGCAGCCAAAACCAACACCCCAGAGCACATCTGGAAAATATACTAATTCATGTCAAACTGGTTGTGAAACAATGTTAACAAGAAAGTGAACTGTGGACAACCAAAAAGGAAAACACATTAGAAGAGATAGAAATCTAAGTTTCTTAGGTTTCTGGGAGGATGAAACAAATATAAAGAAATGTATAAAGAGAGAAACATTCAGAAATGACTAGAAAGCATCACCACAGAAAACACACTCACAAAGAAAACACACAAGCCTTTCTAGGTGGACGGACTTCCAAAATAATCACTCAATTAGAAATACTTCCAATTCCTGCTACAGAAACAACTCTACCCGCCTAATACTACTGTAGTTCTATCTTCTAATCTATCAAAACTTCACACCTTCAACATTACAACTCTGACTCAGCAAATCCTTCATTCGCTTTCCACCCAGTGATTGCTCATCGTAAGCGATACAGAAGGCAAGGGATGAGGTGATGTGTAATGGTGCCTCGGGTTGAAGGTAAGGAGAAAGGTTAAAGTATAAATGACCAGAGCTTAGAACCTCTGGAAACGTATGGCCAACAGAGATTTACTGCGATCATAGCCTCCTATCTAATTAGAAGGAGGAAGAAAGGACTATGAATCACCAGAAGCCACCAAGAAGAGATAGACTATCGGTTATAATTTGCACTTGTTTTCCTACCTTTACTTGATTAAAAAAAAAGGTGGACACATTGTTGGCTTCCACTGGTAGGCCATCCAACTTATTGTTATCTTTCTGAACAAATGTGGCCTCTTCTAGAACAACAAACCATAAAAGATTATACAAAGTCAAGAGAATCAACAACAACAATAACAACAACTACCCAATATAGTCCCACAAAATGGGGTCTGGGGAGGGTAATACGTAGACAGGCCTTACCCCTACCCAAAAGGGCAGAGAGGTTGTTTCCAATCGACCCCCGGCTCAGGGAAGGAAAGGAAAAACAAAAACAAAAACAAAAGGGCATTAGTAACTCCAACAGAGATCACATAAATAATTATCTAAACAAAATAACCATAAGAACCGTAAATAAAATAGCATGCAATAATATCAAATAGTAACTACCATAAGGGGACACAATCCAATAACAAATCATCTATGGAGAGCCCTATCAAACCCCACCCACCCCGGGAAGGAGTGCGAAGGGTCCTAGAAGGACCTATCCTGCAACCCTGATACTAGACCTCCAGACTTTCCTATCAAGGGCCATGTCCTCGGAAATCCGCATCCTAGCCATGTCCTGCCTAATCACCTCTCCCCAATACCTCTTAGGCCTCCCTCTGCCTCGACTCACGCCGACCACCGCCAGCCGCTCACAACTCCTCACCGGGGCATCAGGGCTTCTCCTCCGCACATGCCCGAACCACCTGAGCCTCGCTTCTCGCATCTTCTCATCCACTGGGGCCACCCCCACCTTCTCCCGAATAACTTCATTCTTAATCTTATCTAACCTGGTGAGCCCGCACATCCACCTGAGCATCCTCATCTCCGCAACCTTCATTCTCTGAACATGAGAGTTCTTCACCGGCCAGCACTCCGCCCCATACAACATGGCAGGTCTAACCACAGCTCTATAAAACTTCCCCTTGAGTTTCTGTGGCACTTTCTTGTCACACAAGACCCCTGATGCAAGCCTCCACTTCGACCACCCCGCCCCTATACGGTGAGTGACGTCCCCGTCTATCTCTCCGTCCCCCTGGATCACCGACCCAAGATATCTGAAACTGTCCCTCTTGGCGATGACCTGAGATCCAATCTTCACGTCCCTGCCTACTTCGCTCGGCTCGGCGCTAAACTTGCACTCCAGGTATTCTGTCTTAGACCTGCTTAGTTTGAAACCCTTAGACTCGAGAGTCTGTCTCCATACCTCTAACCTCTCGTTAACACCGACCCTCGTCTCGTCTATCAAGACTATGTCATCAGCAAATAGCATACACCAAGGCACATCCCCTTGAATATGTCGGGTTAGAGCATCCATCACCAAGGCAAACAAGAGAGGGCTAAGCGCCGATCCTTGATGGAGCCCCATAACCACCGGGAAATGGTCTGAGTCGCCACCCACCGTCCTAACCCTAGTCTTAGCTCCATCGTACATGTCCTTGATTACTCTGATGTAGGCTTCTGGCACGCTCTTCGCTTCCAAACACCTCCATAGCACCTCCCTAGGGACCTTGTCATACGCCTTCTCCAAGTCGATAAACACCATGTGCAGGTCCTTCTTCTTATCCCTGAACTGTTCCACCAGTCTCCTGACAAGGTGGATAGCTTCTGTAGTGGAGCGACCCGGCATGAAACCGAACTGGTTCAAGGATATAGATGTCATCTCCCTCACCCTCACCTCGACCACCCGCTCCCAAACCTTCATGGTGTGACTTATTAATTTGATACCCCTATAGTTGTTGCAACACTGGACATCCCCTTTGTTCTTGTACAAGGGCACCACTGTACTCCACCTCCACTCCTCTGGCATCCTTTTGGTCCTGAAGATTACATTGAGAATGAAGTATATTTTGTCTAAATTCAGAACATGTCTATATTCATTGAGCTTGAGTAGCTACAGAAAGTTTATAGGACAAGACAAGATAGTATTTTTTGAATTTTATTATGGGTATTACTGTCCTACCACATGAATGTAGCATATTACTATATTAGGAATGTGTAGACAAGCTTAGTTTAATAGAAGAAGTAGCAGTCAACGGGTAACCAAATACAAATAAATTCGCCTCTAAACTGAATAAAGAGAATCCACAAGCTATTCTAAGCAAACGAACATTCAAGAAAACAACACCCAGCAAGGATATCACAATAAGGAACAACTGAACTCTTCCCATCTAGTACAAGTTGGCTTATAGGTTTTAGTCTATCAAAAAGTTCCTAATTTCCACCTCAGCACTCCAATAAACAAATCCTAGATGAGTTGTCCATACACTTAACCGCCACTCATAAGCAACATGACAGGGGTGAGATAATGTACACGGCACTCTGGGGTAGGGACCAAAAGAGAAGCAAGTTTAAATGATCATAGATTATGATTAGTACCTTCTGTAGAAGTAACTAAATAGAGATGTAGGGTTATCGTAGCCTACATTCTCATCAGGAGGAGAAAGTAGGGGACTATGACTCACCACAAGATGTAGGATACCAAGGAGAAACAAACTAATAGGTTATCGTTTGCATGTCTTCTTGGTATCCAAGGTTTAATAAAATTAAAAAAACCATTCAGGGAAGGCACAAAAAAGCATAAGCAATCCACTTAACAGTCCACAAAATGAATAAGCATAAAAAAGCATGTCCTAGATGTGATGTGCATCCACGTAACTGCCAATCGCCAACAAAATGAAAGGAGTGAGACAATGTGCATGGTACTCTGGGGTAGGGGCCAAAAGAGAGATAAATGGTCATAGAGATGTAGGGCTATCGTTTTTTAATAACGAGAGATGTAGGGCTATCGTAGCCTACATTCTCATTGGAGGAGAAAGTAGGGGACTGTGAATCACCACAATATGTAGGATACCAAGGAGAAACAAACTAATAGGTTATAATTTGCATGTCTTCTTGGTGTCCAATGTTTCAAGAAAATAAAAAAGCCATCAAACTTCCTGAACCACACGAAGGACATAACTTGGTCCCGCAGAAACCAAAAATGGGTATATTATTGTATAGAGGTGTTAGCTTTAATGCACCTCCTGAGATTAAACTATTTTGATGTCCAGCACTAGTGTGTGCAGTCTGAAGGTTGATTCCCATGCAATATATTCTGTTCGGGTAAACGGAGTTGTTCAAGGTAGGAGGAAGCCACCAGTCATTAGCTTATCTATAAATAAGCAATTCAAAGTTAGAAAATGGGTATGGGCAATGTTGGCTTCCTACTCGTCCTATGCAGCAAAAAGGGGACAATGAATCACCACCGATACTCGTTATGTCACCAGGAAGAAACAAATGAGCTATTAAATGCTTACATCATTCTTCACTAATGGTAAAGAGCTTGCTAGGCTTTTAACTCCCTCTGACCATGATCACCCAACAAAAAGTTTACTAGAGAAAATTCTGACCGGATAATTTCAAAGTGATTCGAAGATGACACACTAGGTAACGAAAGTTCCCCTATTAATGTGTATCACTGCCGACACTCAAAACTTCCGCTAAACATCTATTCATTGCAGGATGCGTATATGCATCTGCACTTCTTCAGGAACTAGCCGATCTTTTTAACAAAGTAATCTTTTCTTTGGCAACTTTGTGCATGAGGGAAATTACACCATATACAAATGAGTGAAAGGAACTAAGAAAGGTGGAGGCTGACAGACACGGACTAAAGAATAGTCCAGGCTTCCTTTTTTCCCGGATAAATCTAAAAAGCTAATCGGGCTGGTATTAGGTTTAAGCAAAAACCCTCAAAGAACTTGCCCCACCATCCTTCCAGGAAAAAATGTTATTTAAAAGGAAAACTATGAATTTTTTTTGTATTTTAAGTATTTATCACTGAATTCAAGTCTCATCCGTCAATAAGGGATTCAGCAAAAAACTTTCATGCATATTTTCCCCGACCATAAAGTTGACTGCTTGGGCAATATAAGTAAAATAATAAGTAGGCGCTGAGCATAATGTTGATGCTCTTTTTATCAGATAAGTAAATGTTATTCAAATCAATACCAAGATGGTACTGCAAGAAGTAAAAACAGCTTAGTATATAGTAGAGCATAATCTTGATCCACAAGCAATAGTGCTGCCCCTGAATATCTAGGCGCAATAAACTTTCTGTTGTAATCCATTTTTATCAAAATAATAGCAAGCCATTCAAATAATTCAGTTGATAAGGGGTAGCTACTCATGATACAAACTGCAATACGCATATTCCAACCTACAAAGTCACCCATGTCACGGGAAATATTTAAAAAAAAAAAAAGAATTCGTGAGCGTCACCTTATGAATATCCCCGTGTACATGTAGAGAATGCTTCTTTATCAAAGATGGCCTGCTTGAGAGAACCTACAGAAGTCTTGTTTTTTCTTTCTTGATTAATGGTGTAAATCTCACTCTGGATCTGTCTAAAAGGAAGAGGATGAAGGCTTAAATCAACTGTGAGGAGGAACTAAGGGACACGCGACACAGAGGAGTGTCAACTAGGGTTTGAGAAGATTTGGATTCGAGATTGTTCCAGAGCAGTCGAATAACACTGGGAGGAAAAGCTCGTACCTAAATCCCTAAATTTGAGGGTTCACTCAATAAAAAGTGGAGTATTAAAGGTCTTAAATTCTTTTTTCTTTTTTCTTTTTGCTTTTGGTGAAATGTCTTAAATTCGATGGGAGAACAAGGGCTTAGTTTGCAATTTTAAATACTTACACTATTCTATAAGTCGGCCTAGTCTTTTCTCAATTTATCTCTACTTGGTAAAAATACACAATAAACGTCTCTAGCCCTTAAGCATACTAGATAATAGTGTCCATGAAAAGAATATTTTAAATAAAAATAGTTTAAATTAATTAATTATAGAGCTATCAATATGGGCGGGTTCGGGCTAGCCCAGCCCAACCTACGTGGGCTTTAAAATTAACGGGCTGGGCTGGCTAGCCCATCATTTTGATGGACCTTATAATGATCGGCCCACCCCAGCCCTATGTGGGCTACGGGCCCCAAGAGCCCGCCCATCATTTTTAAAATATAATTTTATATTTTTTTTTAAAGTTCTAAACTAAAAAAAGATAAATATTTAAAAGTTAAAAAAATCTTATTGGTTCTAATGTATCACAATAAAAGTAAATAAATACTCAAACAGACAATATATTAAAATAACTTATACGGTTCTAATATATCACAATAAACACTAAAAAAATAAAAGACAATACTATATTTCATTCACTAAAAATAAAAATTCAAACAAACTATTCAAGAGAACGTCCATGACGCTTATGGGATATCCAACACATCATCTTCATCAAACACATTTGAATCCGCTTGTGAGAAGGTTGTCTTAACATCTTCACTTTCATCTATATCTACAATTCGTATGCAATATTAGTTAGTTAAATATTAAGAATAATTAACATCTACATTTGGGATACTCTTCTTATTATATTTTGTGTCATATGCTTTTTATACTTTATATATATATATATATATATATATATATAT
>MU705786.1:32076-42527 GCA_026770625.1 Nicotiana glauca | reverse complement strand
CTTTTTATATTTTATATATATATATATATATATATATATATATATATATATATATATATATATATATATTAAATACATATTTTTATTAGGCCCACGGGCCGGCCCAGCCCAACCTCAGTAAAGCTTCACAGGCCACGGGCTTACTCGGGCCAGGCTTAAAAGCCTCATTTTAAAATGGGCTCCAAAAATTCTAGCCCAACCCTGCTAAATCACGGGCTGGACTGGCCCAACGGGCCAAACCCATATTGACAGCTCTAATTAATTATGAATTTTAAAAGGGGAAATATTAGTAAAAGAAATGGAGGAAAGTTGTAACCTTTTACCTAAATCGGAGTAGTGGATGACGGCAATGAGCTGAGAAATCAGTAATATGGCAGATGATGGAGGTTGATTTGGAAATTTCGGACCACCGTGGCTGATTTTCGAAACCCTAATTCGATGTTCACATACAAGTAGAAATTAGAGTCTTAACCCGTTTTTGGAGTTTGTTTACTATTTGGCACTCGTTTCAACCGGTTTGTTTTTGTTTAGCTTTCCGAAAATGTTTTTTCATAAATACTAGTATTAGTACCGTGTGATAACATTATTAAAGAATATTAGTCATATCAACGTATGATCTACTAATTTATTTGAGCGCGATAAATCATACTTTTTAACAAAATTATAATTTTTACCCTATAGTAATAGCTCAATAATTAAATAAAACGAGTCATATATCATCAAATAACTTTTAGATAATACTCAAATATTATAATTATATAAGTTGTTACTAATTAAAATGTAAATTAAGTTAAATGAATAAAAATACATTATAATAAAATGAATCTAAAATTTCTTTACACAATCGAAACGGGATTTATTATTAAATTTAAGAGTCGCCACTTGGGAGATTAATGGTGTCCCAAGTCACCGGTTAAATCCCGAACCGAGGAAATTATGACTCTGTTAACAGTCCGCTAACCAGAAATCCGAGTAAGGAATTCTGTTAACCTGGGAGAAGGTGTTAGGCATTCCCGGATTTCGTGGTTCTAGCACAGTCGCTCAACTGTTGTATTTGATTTTATCTGATTTTAAAACATGTTCTAGCCTATGTGCCTTTTATTAATAATCCGCTTTTATTATATACTTATTTTTTTAAGAGGAATTGCAACGTCGTGAAAATGTAATCACGAACCACGTCGCACCAGTGCACCCGTGGCTTTTGACACATTTCGACTTCGTTGAGATTTGGATTTGGGTCACATAAATGTGCACCCGAGTTTAAGAAGGTAAATTTATTAAACACGCGCCTAAAGCAACTACGCATTTGGACTTTGCGAGGGCCATGAAAGTTTGCTAAATGGCACGCCTCGGATACTAAGGATTTAATTCAAATTTAAACAAAATGAGGGTCATGCAATCGTCATATATGTTTGGCATGGCGCGCCTCGATTCCAATTTCAAAAGAAAAAAAAAGTTCGAGCTAGGTGCTTCGAGGGCCATAAACTAATTATCGCCAAATACGGCCCGCCTCAATTTATTTAAAGGGAAAAACATTTAACTACAGATGTTCACATTTAAAACTAATCCGAAACAAAGTATTACAACTACGTTATGGGAATCGTACCCGTAGTCACGATTTGGTTATTGTTAATCAAGCCTAAATCATGCAACGAAGACAGTTAAACAAACAAGAACCCGAGCACAAAAATTTTCTAAGATCGTTACAGTAAAGCTCCGTCAAAGTTGCAAATCTACTTTTATATCAATTCACATGTCCCAACACTCCAACAACAGAAGAATGTAAACTTTAACTTATTTCCATTAACTTTTTAGTTACTCGAATTAATCTCAACCCAACTACCATTAATTTCATTCACTGTTATGGCTCACTTTGTGAATTTTACCCCAAAATTATTGAACCAAACAGATCTATCATGTTAACTAGCTAATTCATTTTTGTTCTTGATAATGCACCAAATTCAAATTAAACAAAACAAATAAAGTTAAGAAAATAGTTTCAAGCAAACCACAAAACTAGCAGAATAGTCATACCACAATCATGATTACCAAACATTGATAAGAAAACAAATAGAATTGTTTTTAAGTCAAAGTAAAGCATGAACCTCACAGTGATTGCTTGTTCGAATACAGTAACAGTGCCTGACCATGAATCGAGACCAGAGATTGACCGGGAATCCTCGTCGGCAACCTCGAACTCCAAATCTTAATTGAGCTCCAACAACAAATGGATGTTTGACCAAACGTGAGTCTGGAAGTTAGATCAGATGCAAAAACCGAACAGATCCGAAAGAGCACATAATTTTGGATTCCCTTTTAGCTATCCATGAACGTTGAAGTAGAAACATGATGGCAACGGCGAAGTTCAGCTGCTTCTCCAGCAGACTATGGTGAGAACGAAGCTATTGTGAATCGTGGGCGTTCGGAATGGTGAGGGGTGTGGTGAAAGACAGCGGCGCGGCTGTTGTTTGTTTGTTAATGGTTGAAGATGGTCGACGGCGTGTGAGCGATGGTGGTTGCCGGCGGCTGTGAGCTGAGGGACGGCGACTAGGAGTGGTGAGTGTGAAGGAGACGAAAAATTAGGGGGGAAGGGGGGCCTATGGAGATGGGGTGCGATGGGGAAGATGAAGCTTCAAGGGGGGCTCTGTTTTTGAATTGTTGCGGCTATGTATCTCCAGGCGTATATCTCTCCCCTTATCTGATGTTATATCCCTAGGTTTCTTAGGAAATAGGGTACTGGGTTGGGCCGCTTCGGGTCTGGTTCTTGGGCTGGACCGAATTGGGCATTATGTGGGCTAATTTGGGAGATCAACAATGGGTCCAATTTCAGAAAATTAATACTCTTATATTCCTCTTCTTTTATTTTCAATTCCTTTCTTTTCTTTTCTTTTCTTTCTTTCTTTTCTTTTAATTAAAAATCCTAAATTATCTAAAAATGTAAAATTAACGTAATTACTTAATTAAAAAAAATTATAAACCTCACTTAAATCTATATTAAAAGTGGAAAATCAATAAACCAAAATTGAAAAACAAAATGTAAAAAAGAGCTATATTTTTTTTATTTTCAAATTTTTATAAAGCAAATACTTACTGATTAATTCTAATAATGTAAACAAATCCTAAATGCAATGCATGATATTTTTGGTATTTTTTCATGATTAAATAAAAATTAAACGTGTACAAAAATACAAACAATTAATAAAAATCCTACAAAATCCTATAAAATGGCAAATAATTAAAAAAAATCTATTTTCTTTGATTTTATAGGAGCAATTCATATAGGGCAAAAATCACGTGCTCACAGTGGGTGTAGTAGGTACTTGTATTCATGAGTCAAGGAAGAGTAGTGGGGATTTAGGGAGCGATGTAATAAAATCACCTCAGTTGAATCAACATTGACTTCCAGTGGAGTGAAGTTGTGTTGTAGAGCAAGTCGTAAATCTTCCTGTAGGCCAGTAAGTTCCATATAGTTGTGATTTTCCATTTGCCTTGTACCCATATATCCCAGTATCCATTTGCCTGTGGAATCTCTAATTACAACCCCCAAAATTCATTTTTTTGGTTAGGGATACTACAAGCTCCGTCAGAATTTAATTTAAAATATCCATTGGTAGGAGGGTTCCATTTTACGTGCATGTACGCAACTTTTATATGGCAGATGGTGTAGTTTAGGCCTATGTATAAAAATTCATATGCTCTGCCTATAATGTGTTGGAGATTAGGAGAATGGGTTATGCCTTCAAAAATAGTGTGGTTCCTACTTTTCCATATGTGCCATAGAGTATATGGAATTAAAATATGGGAGTTGATTTGAGTATTGGTATAACTACTTTTTAAAATGAATTGTGATAATTTGAATGGGGTGTTTGTATGAGTCCAAATTTGACCAACCACAACCTAGACAAGTACGACAAACGATCAGGCATCTTCGAGTCGACGTCTCGAAAAAAGATGACCTTACTACAAAAGAAGAGATTGTACGGCCCTTGTAATATTGTAAGCCCATTAGGGAATATTGGGAATATTCCATCGAATATTCTCGGTAGTTTGTTTCTGACAACTTAGAGGAGTCTCCCTCTGGTATATAAGAGGGACGAAGAGCTTTGTAAAGGGGGACGGAAAAAACTCTGTAAGAAAACATTATCTGTGAGCAAAAGGAAATTTATTGGCGATCGTATCTTTATTTTTGCTTAATCTAGTATTCATTACACCCAGCTAAGATTTACCCCTTCATCTTTCGATTGATTTATTCAAAGAGATTTTCGCATCTTTTGATTCAAACAATTTGGCACCGTCTGTGAGGATTTCTATAGCTGAAACCATAGTTGTTCATCTAGATTCTTGAAAGCGATAACTATTTTTCATCATACTTCATAAGACCAACAATGGCTGTAAAAGGGGAAGCAAGGCTGAAGGCAGCAGTGGATGTCGTGAGTAACCTCCTGAGTTCCCTCAATGAGCCCGGTAGAGAAAATAATGAGAATACAACACCAAACACCACATCGGAGGGGGAGACCTCACCCCTTTCGCACAGGGATCTAACGATCTTGCGTGAAAGGGGAGCATCAACATCCGCGGTGGGTGAAGCACCGCCAGTAGTCAAGAAGCTGCTAGAAGAATAGTTAACGAGCGCATTGAGAAACATGCTCGAGAAACCTACTCAAATAGATGTTGAAGACTCGCCGCCTGCGGAAATCACAGCTGCCGATGATAAGCCGAGCGCTACCCGAACAGGCGATACCCGAATGGTTACTAATGCAGGTGATGGTGCACTCATGGCCATCTTAAAGAAAATGGAAGAGATGGAAAACGAGAACAAAACACTCCGCGACCAAATGAAGGAACATCAGGAGATGGCTGAGAAAATACCAGGCGCTCCGAAGCTACTACCGAAACGCGATGTGGGTCGATTCGTCAAACAGCCATACATCAAAGGGGCAGCTCCCCATTCCATTCCAAAGACCTTCAAAATGCCACCATAGTTGAAAATATATGACGGGACCACGGACCTAGAGGATCATTTAATCCATTATGTTACTGCAGTGAAGGGCAACGATCTATCAAAAGAACAGGTATCATCAGTGCTGCTAAAAAAGCTCGGTGAAACTGTGACAGGAGGAGCGTTGACGTAGTACTCCTAACTACCGGCACGGTCCATATCGACATTTGAAGAAATGACAGATAAATTCGCCACCGCTCATGCGGGGGCAAAGAAGGTCGTAGCTAGGGTCAATGACATTTTCGCCGTTAGACAAACGACGGGCGAAGGACTGTGGGATTTCCTGGCCCGATTCAATAGAGTAAGGATGAGTCTATCGAACGTGTCAAAAGGGATGGCAGTAGCACCCTTTCGAAATGGATTAAACAGGAACGGATCTAAAGCAACCAAAAAATTGCTCAGCAGACTCATGAAATACCCCCTACCATATGGGAATAAATCCACAATTCCTATTGCGTCGAGGTAAGGGCAGACGAGGAGGACCTGAACGACTCGCTTTAGCGATTAACATCAATCCAGACTGAGACAAGGAGAGATCGACGCAACGATGGGCGAAGAGACTAACCGCCACGTTTCAATCGAGAAAGGCATCAACCATATGTCCCAACACCCAACCTGCCTCCTCCGTGACATATGCATGCCGTGCCCCGACATACTACACCCCTCTGAAATGAAAGAGGTATGCCTCCACTATTATCTGCTCATAATTTTATGTTTCCCCCTTAGATATAGTGTACGCACTGGAAAAATTGGGCACAAAGGTCCGCAGAAGATAAAATCGGATCCAAGCACCAGGAGGTCGAACCTCCTATGTGAATTCCACCAAGAAAGAGGACACAAGACCGAAAACTGCACAGGTCTGCGTCAAAAAGTAGTTAGGAAGTTAAACCAGGTACCTAAAAGAACTGCTAAGCGATAAAGGGCGGGCCAACTTCGCTCGAGGGCGCGATCCAACTCAAGGACCTCCAAAGCCACCATCACCGGCCCGTACCATACAAATGATCATTGGCAGCGGCGATGACACGGTAATCAACCATGTGAAGTTCATCATCACACACAAACTCAAACGGACAGTCGCCCATGAACGGTATAATGACCTCGAAGATAGTATCATCTTCGTTAAGTCAAATACCGACAGTTTGTTTTTCCCTCCCTATGATGCTTTGGTTATAACTTTACGCATCGCTGATACCGATGTAAAAGTAATCATGTTAGATGACGGAAGCGGCACATGTATTATACACCCGCGATTCCTCATGCAAATGAGGCTCGAAAATAAGATAATATCGCGTTGCATAACACTAACGGGTTTTAACAATGCAGTAGAGCGGACATCCGGAGAAATAGTGCTACCCGTTCTGGCGGGAGGGGTCACCCTGGAAACAACATTCCACGTTATGAACCAGGAAACAAATTACAACGTCATCATAGGACGGCCATGGATACACACCGTGCAAGCCGTCCCCTCAAGCTTCTACCAAGTAATCAAATTTCCCACCCCATGGGGTATATACAACATCCGAGGTGGGCCACGCACTGCCCAAGAGTGCTACCGAATCGCCCAATACTGTACACACACCAAAAAACTAAAAGGGGCAAGTGCGGAAGCATAATAATCAGCCATATCGGGTACCAAATCCGACGTACGGGCCGAAGCTATCAAGGATCCCGACATTGTAAAAGCCTGCAAGGCAACCGTAGAAGAGCTCGACCCTGTCCAATTGGACAACACCGACAGCACAAAAAAGGCTTACATTGGACATAACCTCTCAGAACAGGTAAGTATCGTGAACTTTTAACTAACAATTCCAATTTGTTTGCTTTCTCCCACTCAGATATGCCAGGAATCCCAAGGGACATCTCCACACACAAGCTGAACGTCGACCCACTTTATCCGCCGAAGCGGCATATAAGGAGAAAATTCAATGTCATAATAAATGAGGCAGTCACCGAGAAGGTTGATAAATTACTCGCCAACAATTCTATCATGGAATCTAAATACCCCTAATGGGTCGCCAATGTGGTCATGGTAAAAAAGAAGAATGGGAAATGGCGGATGTGCGAGGACTTCATCGATCTAAACAAATCATGACCAAAGGACTCCTTCCCATTACCTCACATCGACCAGCTTATTGTGCAACAGCAGGGCATGAATTGCTAAGCTTCTTAGATGCCTACTCCGGCTATAACCAAATTCTAATGGATGAGGAAGATCAAGAAAAGACCACATTCATCACCCATCAAGGGACGTACTGCTATAATGTGATTCCATTCGGGCTCAAGAATGCAAGGGCCACATATCAGAGGTTAGTCACTAAGATGTTCAAAGGACAACTCGGTAAGACCATGGAGGTTTACAACGACGATATGCTGGTAAAATTGGCAAATAAAGAGGACCACATTAGTCATCTGAAAGATGCCTTCGAAATACTAAGGCAGTACGGGATGAAACTAAATACCGAAAAATGCACCTTCGGCGTAGCTTTCGGAAAGTTCTTCGGGTTCCTAGTATCAAAAAGGGGAATTGAGGTCAACCCAGATCAAATCAAGACAATCGATGCTATACCGAAGATACTGACCAGTAAGAAGCAGGTGCATAAACTAACGGGGTGAATAACTGCCTTATCAAGGTTCATTTCACGATCCTCGGATAGATGCCATAAATTCTTCAATGTGCTAAGGAAAGATCACGGGCTGCAATGGAATGATGAATGTGTCGACGCCTCGAGAAAGCTAAAAACGTATCTATCCACGCCACCATTACTCGTCAAAGCAGACCCAGGCGAATGCCTACTAGTGTATCTGGCCGTTTCCAAAGTTGCGGTAAGTGCAGTCCTGGTTCGTGAAAATAAAGGTACGCAATCTCCGATTTATTATATTAGCAAAACTTTAATCGATGCCGAGACGAGATACCCTCACCTGGAAAAACTAGCTCTGGCATTAGTCGTAGCTTCACAAAAGCTTAGACCATACTTCCAATGTCACCCCATAAAAGTGGTGACGACGTTCCCTCTAAGGGGTATCCTACACAAACCCAAACTATCGGGCAGACTTGCCAAATAGGCCATAGAGCTAAGCGAGCACGATATAACGTACCAACCGCGAACCGCCACTAAGTCGTAGGTACTCACAGACTTCATCGCCAATTTCAGCGCGGAGATATTGCCTGAGGTAAAGCAGGAAGCACTTTATGCCTTTACACGTATCGACCTCTGGGTCCTCTACACCGATGGTACCTCTAACGCCTCGGCTTCGGGACTGGGACTCGTCCTCGAAGTCCCTACAGGCGAAGTAATTCGCCAGTCCATACGATGCCCCAAGATGACTAACAACGAGACCGAGTATGAAGTTGTGATGCAGGTCTGAAGTTAGCCCTCATATATGGAGCTCGATGACTCATCCTCCACTGCAACTCCAAACTCGTAGTAAATCAGGTCACTGGGATTTTCAAAATTAGAGAACAGAGGCTACAAAGGTACTAGTCGAAAATCCACAAACTACTGCTAGAGTTCGATGAATGTCGCCTCGACCAAATACCCATGGCACAAAATATCAAAGCAGACGGCCTCGCTAAACTAGCTGCGGCCACCAAAAATATCAACAAGGAAAACGTGGTCACCCTCCTTCATTTCGCAATAGACCACGTTGAGGTACATTCTATAAACTTAACTTGGGACTGGCGTCGCTTCGTAGCCTATTTGCAGGATGGAACACTCCCACAAGACAAAAAAGAAGCCAAAAAACTTCGGGTACAGGTAGCCCGGTACAGTCTATTAAACGGTGATCTCTACAAAAGAACATTCGGCGGCCCCCTAGCCAAATGCCTTGGACCGCATCAAACAAGACAAGTACTGGAAGAAGTACACGAAAGGCACTGCGACGTACATACGGGAAACTGTGCCCTCATCCGATGCCTTATCTGCTCCGGGTACTACTGGTCCACCATGAAAAAAGAAGTCGCCGACTACGTCAGGAAATATGAACAATGTCAGAAGTACTCCCCCATGATACATCAAGCAGGGGAACTCCTGCATTCCGTCACTTTGCCATGTTCGTTCATAAAATGGGGAATGGAGATAGTCGGCCCCATCCCAACAGGACAAGGTAAAGTACGCTTCCTCTTGGTTTTAACTGATTGCTTCTCTAAATGGGTGGAAGCAGGTGCATACACTCAGATACGCGAGCATGAAGTCATCGCCTTCATATGGAAAAACATCATATGCCGTTTCAGCATCCCCAAAGAAATCAGCTACGACAACGGCCCTCAGTTCGTCAGAAATAGATCACTGAGTTTTTCGAAAAATAGCACATCAAACTATCAGCATCCCCAAAGAAATCAGCTACGACAACGGCCCTCAGTTCGTCAGAAATAGATCACTGAGTTTTTCGAAAAATAGCACATCAAACTAACAGCATCCCCAAAGAAATCAGCTACGACAACGGCCCTCAGTTCGTCAGAAATAGATCACTGAGTTTTTCGAAAAATAGCACATCAAACTAATACTCTCCACGCCCTACCCTCAGTTCGTCAGAAAAAGAATGACTGAGTTTTTTGAAAAATAGCACATCAAACTAATACCCTCCACGCCCTACCACCATGCCACCAATGGTCAGGCCGAATCCTCCAATAAAATAATACTAAATATATTGAAAACGAAGCTTGAGGAAGCTAAAGGGCTATGGCCTGAATTGCTACTAGAAGTATTATGGGTATACCGCACTACGCCAAAAACCAGCACAGGAGAAACACCATACTCACTAGTCTACGGGACTGACGCAGTTATACCTATCGAGGTCGGGAAGCCCAGTTTGAGATACTCCAACGAGAGCGGAACAGGTAATGACGAAAGTAGGCTACATGACCTAGATGAAGTTGAAGAACGAAGAGACATGGCCTATGTAAGAATGGTAGCTCAAAAGCAGCAAGTAGAAAGATACTACAATAAGAGAGCCAAGGTACGACCGCTCAAAGTCGTAGATTACGTCCTCAAGGCTAAGACACAATCATCAAAAGGCCCTAATGGAGGAAAATTGGGAACAAACTGGGACGGACCATACAAAATCATAGCTACAGCAAACAAAGGAGTGTTCTAGTTAGAAACAATGGAAGGAAAGATACTCCAAAACAACTGGAACGTCGCCCATCTCAAGTACTTCTACTTCTGAAAGAAGGCGTCACCTAAGTCGTACTCTTTTTCCCTCACCCGGGTTTTGTCCCAATCGGGTTTTCCTAGGGAGGTTTTTAACGAGGCGGTAAGGGAGACGCATCAAGGATTGGAGTGTTTTTCATTACCTCGACCCCTCGACAAGTTCTCCGGAGTGAAGTAATAAAGGGACTGGATATATATAAGTGGGTCTCCATTGTACGTGCAGAATCGACATGTGATTCTCACAAGAACTTAATCGAATCACCATTATATATATATATATATATATATATATATATATATAT
>MU705786.1:0-32024 GCA_026770625.1 Nicotiana glauca | reverse complement strand
AATAATTTTATTCTTTTTCCACAATAAATTAATTTTGTAGCTATCTTTTATACTTTAGCCACAAAAAGATATACTGTGGAAAAAGAAGTTATTTATTTAGCTACAAAATTTAAATATATAGTTGTGCTCACATATTAGATTTGTATTATAGTATTTATATTTAGCTACCAACCCATAATTTTATAGCTATAAATCATCAAAATATCCATGATTAGATATTTTTAATATATTTTATTTGGTGACAATATTTTATTTTTATTTATAGAAAAATCAATTATTAGAGATAATAATTTTTTTGTCCTATGCCATGCTTTTACCTTTTGTTACCTCACTAAATATTTCGAAAATTTTCAAATATTCCGTATCCGCATCTTTGAAACTTTTTGTCCTATGCGTTGCGTTGCGATGCTCTCTGCCTCTCTATATATATTGTAAATTGTAATTGGTACAAGATTATAGTGGTTTAAATTTTACAAAATTAGTCATTCACACATTAATTAGCTATAATTTTATTATATTTAATAAAATTATAATATAATTAGTTTTCCTTTGAGTTAAGTATCAATTAATTTTGTGTTTCTTTGAAATAGCTATAACATAATTAAATAAAAATTAATATAAATTATAATGTCGTAAACATTTATGTAGTGTTAAATATGTTAATTGTATGTATTTGGAGCTTTGGTCATTTATCAAAACTAAATACACCAAAACCATCACAAAGTTCTCCAATATATGGGCACTTATTTAAATATATATATATATATATATATATATATATATATATATATATATATATATATATATATATATATATATAAAAGTGAATCTCCATTGTACGTACGGAATCGACATGTGATTCTCACAAGAAATTAATCGAATCTCCATTATATGTGCAGAGACAACATGTGATCCTTACCTCCATTACATAATCAAAGTCATGTCTTCCTACAGGAACACGACCGAATCTCCAATGGAGAATGGCCAAGGCTATTGACGACATAGGTTCAACCTCGTTCGAACCACGACGTGATCCTACTTTGACAACAGTTCGAAGCAACATCCCAATGGCTAAGGCTATCGACGATGATATAGGTTCGACCTCGTTCGAACTACGACAGGATCGTACTTCGACAACAGTTCAAAGCAACATCCCAATGTCCAAGGCCATCGGCGACGACATAGGTTCGACCTCGTTCGAACCGTGACGAGACCCTACTTCAACGACAGTTCAAAGCAACATCCCAATGGCCAAGGCCATCGATGACGACATAGGTTTGACCTCATTCAAACCACGACGGGATCCTACTTCGACGACAGTTCGAAGCAACATCCCAATGGCCAAGGCCATCGATGACGACATAGGTTTGACCTCGTTCAAACCACGACGGGATCCTACTTCAACGACAGTTCGAAGCAACATCCCAATGGCCAAGGCCATTGATGACGACATAGGTTTGACCTCGTTCAAACCACGAAGGGATCCTACTTCGACGACAGTTCGAAGCAACATCCCAATGGCCAAGGCCATAGATGACGACATAGGTTGCACCTCGTTCGAACCACGACGGGATCCTACTTCGAAAACAGTTCGAAGCAACATCCCAATGGCTAAGGCTATCGACGACGATATAGGTTCGACCTCGTTCGAACTACGACGGGATCGTACTTCGACGACAGTTCGAAGCAACATCCCAATGTCCAAGGCCATCAGCGATGACATAGGTTCGATCTCGTTCGAACCACGACGGGACCATACTTCAATGACAGTTCGAAGTAACATCCTTATGGCCAAGGCCATCGATGACGACATAGGTTTGACCTCGTTCAAACCACGATGGGATCCTACTTCGACGACAGTTCGAAGCAACATCCCAATGGCCAAGGCCATCGATGACGACTTAGGTTCCACCTCGTTTGAACCATAGGATCCTACTTCGACGACAGTTCGAAGCAACATCCCAATGGCCAAGGCCATCGACGATGACATAGGTTTGACCTCGTTTGAACCACGACGGGATCCTACTTTGACGATAGTTCGAAGCAACATCCCAATGTTCAAGGCCATCGGCGACGACATAGGTTCGACCTCGTTCGAACCACGACGGGATCCTACTTCGACGACAGTTCGACGCAACATCCCAATGGCCAAGGCCATCGACGATGACATAGATTCGACCTCGTTCAAACCACGACGGGATCCTACTTCATTGACAGTTCGAAGCAACATCCCAATGGCTAAGGACATCGATGACGACATAGATTCGACCTTATTCGAACCACGATGGGATCCCACTTCGACGACTATTCGAAGCAACATCCCAATGGCCAAGGCCATCAACGATGACATAGGTTGGACCTTGTTCAAACTACAACGAGATTCTACTTCGACCTCATTTGAAGCAATATCCCAATGGCCAAGTCCATCGACAGATACCCCAAATATCGTAAAACATCGACAAAAGAGCAAATCAACAAAATATATTTTACATTACATCGAAATGATAGTTATAGTATCCACAAACGGGCTCAAATACGCCCTCTGCAAAAAATCCCACCAACAAAGACAAGCTACACACCACCCCCGGAAGGATAATCATCCTCTTACCATGAATCCGAAGCTAGATGACCCGCATCATCATAGTTGATGCCGCCCCATCAGGAGTATGTGGATCGTACCCACATGCCTCACAAGCTGCACAAGCTACGGTATGAACGGCATGAAGCTTCATCTTGGTCACCCTTCCCTCGGCGAGAAAAGCCATATACACATCTAGCTGAGCCTCACCATGAACCCACAACTCGTATAAATGACGAGGCACGACCGGATCGGTTGTAGGATGAGACATAGAAGGATGAGAGTGTTGACTCGCATCCTCCGCCCTCAGCAAGGCCATTTGACCATTTAGTGCAGCCAGCACCACCTCCAACGCTCTGATACTCCCTTTGAGCCCTGCAACCCGTCGACCAGTGTCTTCCTTCTATTCAGTCAACTCCGACCTAGAAATGGGAAGGGCATCCTGCAAATATACCAATTCAGAAATAGTCGCCTCCAACTTGTCGGCACTGACACCCAGTTCACCCTTGAGCCCCTCAATCTCCGCCGTCTTTGCACCCAATTCAGCGGTCAAGTCGGCCACTTTCGCTTATAAGTCAGCGTTCTCAGCCGTCAACCCTTTGCTCAACTCGAGCTCATCCTCCCTTGCCTTAAAGGAAGCCTCCAGCTCACTGTTGCGAGTGACAACCCTCATGAGCTTCTCATCCCTCTCCCTTAACTCCTCAATCTTGCGCTTCCGCTGCTTAAGCCCCTCACGAAACACCTGAAACTCAGGGTCTTGATGATAAAGGTCGGCCATCGCCTGGTGCTTAGCCCGATACTGATGATACTTGGACGATATCTTCTCATAAAGACCCGTCTGTCTCCTATCTCGACGATCCCATTTGAACTCCATGACGAGGGTCTGGAAAAAGACAAGGGGAGAAGTTAGAAACAAAAAATATGAAACAACAATTACTGCACAAACTCGACGACAAAAAAAAAGACAAGACATCTACCTGCAAGGCCATACGTGCGACCTTCTGAGATGACTCCACGTCGTTCATGGACCTAAGCATCTCGCTTTCAGGAGCGGCACACAAGGGAGCTAAGGCAGATGCCACTTGCTCACTATTCAGTAGCAAGTTGTAATCCCCAAGAATGACTACGTGATGGTCAGAACCGTCCATTCTAACCTCCACGTGGGTATGGCGACCCACGAACTCATTAAAATCCTCTAGGTCGACATCCGAACCAGAGCCGCCACCCTCAACACGATACCCTCCAATGTTAGATGGCGCACTTCCCTCAACAGATCCTACTAAACCAACCCCTAGACAAACCCCTTCCACTTGGGGAGACCTTCCTGACAAAATAACGTTAGCCATAAATACAGGCACAGGTGTTGTCTGGGATGCCTCGCTTCTATCAGCATTTGTGGCCATGCCTTTCCAAGCTCCAGCCTCCTTATATTCTTCGACAACGACTCATATCTGTTAGAAGATTCATCCAAAAGATGTAAGGCTGGCACCGAGGAAGCCTCCTCCCTCATGACCACGGCCCGAGACGAATCTCCCAACTGAATAGGATGAGGACGATCCTCCCGAACAGACTCATTCAAAACAAACTGCGTGTCCGCAGTAGCTATAGCTTGTCGAAAGGCGGGAACATGCGCCCTTTGCCTGGAAGCTCCTCGATCTGTCACCACAAAGGGTCATACTATTAAATACTGCCATGCAACCAACAAAGTAGTAAGTACGACATTTACCAGAAGAAACTTTTGGGTCATATCGCTATACGAAGGCAGGCCAAGTTTGAGTTTTTGCTGCATGGGGTAACAGACGGGCTACCCAATCCCTGATGCCTGTAATAGGGTGAGGCGATAGCCCATCGCTATGAAACGGCAAGAGAATGAGGTTTACAGCAAATACAAGAGAAAAAGAGAACAAAATAGGTGATGGCACTTACGAGTCTCGTTCCACCACTCCAAAAATCCGGCGGAATCAGAAATGACGAGCTTAGTATTGACAAAGAAATCCTTATGCCAAAACTTATGACTTTCCCGGTCATCTGTCCTGACCACCAGCCCTTTTGTGCCACGAAGTCTCAAATGCACCATGGTACCCCTGAGGAAGCCAGACGTGAACAGGTGCAGAAAGTGGTGGATAGAAACGCTGCACTCCGCCAACTCTGCATACTTGGTCAGTAGCAGAAGCACCTTTAGCGTATATGGCGAAAGTTGTGCTGGGCAAACCTGGTAGAATCTATGGAATTCATCTGCTAGAGGGAAAAGAGGAAAAGTGTAGCCAATCATAAAAGGGTACTCGTAGAAAGTGCAGTACCCCGGTCTATGGACGTCTACGTAATCTCTCCCCGCTAGAACCATTTCTATATAGGCAGGAATGTCATACTTTATATGAAGGGCGTCGATATGAACCTGCTCAGTTTCAGAAAACACGAGGTTTGGGGTGGAAGGAGGGTCCTTGAGGAAGTCACTCCGAGATAGATGATGTCTCAATAGTAAATCCCCTACCGTAAGAGGGTTGTCACCCTCTTCTACCACCACATCCCCGCTGTCAGAGCGAGGCACCGTGGATGATGGAGCGGTTTCAAGAACAGCTTCATGAGAATGACGAGACCTCGACATGATATCGATCAAAGGAATATTAACGAGTAAAGAGAAAGTGGAAGCCTCGGGTAATAAACAAAAGAAGAAACAAGAGGATATGAGAGCAAATGAGGAAGAGTGAAATAGGTTTTCGAGAGAGAAATGGCTAAAGTTTTTCAAAAATAAAAATCATCACATATTTATAGGTTTAGGTGGCACCATAATTGAGGCAGCATGTCTCAAAGTTGCGCAAGAATCGAAGCATCAAGCCGTCAAATCCTTGCCTCGAAAACCTGCATAATTATGATGCACGTGAAGCTGACATCATTTCCCGGTGAAATGCACCACATATTGCTTTGTTGAACATGATGACCATCCCCCATTGACCATATCGTAATGTTCCAACGGGTTAAATTCCTCCAAGAGAGTGTGTGAAGTCCGCTCATCGAGGATGCGTCCGTTCGCAACTCCGACGAGTGGAAGGACTAACTATATGAGTCCAAATTTTACCAACCATGACCTACAACGAGTACGACAAATGATCGGGCATCTTCGAGTCGACGTCCCGAAAAAGATGACCTTACTACAAAAGAAGAGACTGTACGACCCTTGTAATATTGTAAGCCCATTAGGGGACATTGAGAATATTCTATCGAATATTCTCGGTAGTTTGTTTCTGAAAACTTAGAGGAGTCTCCCTCTGGTATATCAGGGGGACGAAGAGCTTTGTAAAAGAGGACGGAAAAAACTCTGTAAGAAAACATTATTTGTGAACAAAAGGAAATCTATTGGCAATCATATCTTCATTTTGCTTAATCTAGTATTCATTATACTCAGCTAAGATTTACCCCTTCATCTTTCGATTGATTTGTTCAAAGAGATTTTCGCATCTTTTGAGTCAAACAGTGTTCTCATGAAATCTTTATAGATTTACATCAAGTGAGTTAATACCTAGTTGGTGCCAAACCAGTTGTGCTTGGTGACATTGGAAGAAAAGATGTGCAACGATTTTATCGTGGGATTGGCAGACTAAGCAAAGGGGATTTTGGGATAATTGTATATTGTGGAGATAACTTGTTGCGGGTAGGCAGTGGTGGCTTATAAGCCAAATGTTGACACCCAATTTTGTCCTTCCATATTCAAATGCAGTCCACTTAGCTACTTTTTTACTTTAAAAGATCATAATAATATTTGTAGAGTTCTTAATAAATTTTCCACTTCTATTACAATGTTCACCACGTATTTTGATTAGCAGTTATGGAAATATTAAGCATCGCAACTTATTTTAACTTGTTGAGTTATTTATATAAAATGACATTTATTTTATAATTAAAAAAAATTATCACTTCATGTATTTTATTTAATTATTATTTATTATATATTTTTTATAATTATTGTTATTGTTAATGGTTATTTGATTAAGCCAAACTATTCTTTAGCCCAAGCCTCTGTACAATCCCCAATCCAACTCCAAACCCAAAAAGAAAAGAAAGGGAAATTACCAGCTATGTCACTCTACAAACTTTCCTAACAAAAAATAGCCCAAAATAAAATATCTACTAAAAAGGCCCAAATGTCATTTTTTTGCTTGAATAGTTTCAATTAATGTCAGTTTTTTTTGTATCCGTTATTTTTCATATAAAAAATCGAGTTTTCTCTCTCTTCTCTATATCTCTCACGCTCTCTCTATCTCTCTCTCTATCTCTGCGATTTTTTCCAAAATTCAACCAAAATTACTGAAATTGACGGCAAAACAAGATACATTTCGGTTATTTTCGTCTGATTCTAGGTAGTTTGGAGTAAAAAACCTCTTATTTTATATATTTTTCTGATTTCATGTATTTTTGTAGAATGGATGTTGCTTTTCTTTAGGCTTTTGCGACTGATTTTGTAAGTTTTGGTCGAGTTTTTGTATTAATTTCTTCACAAATTTCTGTAAATTTTTGTTCGTATATTTTTTTTAAAATTTTGTCATTAAACCTAGTTTTAATTTTGAAACAGAGCAATATGAGAATACAATCTCGTTTGATGAGTTCATCACATTATTCAAAGTCGGTTACAATTGAGAAATCGAGCAACATGAGAAGAGAAACTAGGTCGATAAGTTTATCTCCCCATTCAACCCTGGTTTTAGTTGACAAATCGATTGATGAACAAAATATTCGAAGACAAAATCATTCCGACAGTGTTAATGTGTTAGAATCTTGAAAGGATATTGTTGGAAAATCTGAGAAAAAGAAGAGCAAGAGGGTTATAATGGATGCTGATCAAGGTAAGAGAAAACGTGTCGTGGAGGACGAAGTGAATTTGGGTGTCAAGCAAAAAAAAACAAGATTCAAAAGGCAGAAAAAGTTAAATTCCTGACAAAGTTTGTAAGGTATATACAATTTCAGTTATACTTTTTTCTATTGTTGACTCTTCTTTTAAAATTTGGATTTAGTTTGTATTTGTTTGTTTTGAATTCTTGTCATGTATTTGTAGCCTTGGAAGCTCTATATTCCAGTNAAATTCGTGACAAAGTTTGTAAGGTATATACAATTTCAGTTATACTTTTTTCTATTGTTGACTCTTCTTTTAAAATTTGGATTTAGTTTGTATTTGTTTGTTTTGAATTCTTGTCATGTATTTGTAGCCTTGGAAGCTCTATATTCCAGTTGGTGAGCCGTTTCCTGTTACTCATTAGTCATCATACACTAATGTGGATATTGTATTAGTTTTACGGTCAAAGTTGACTGATGTCCAACTTCGGATGTTTAGGGAAAGCTGTTTTGGTTATTTACTTGATTTACCTCGAGTTGCTATCCAGACATAACTTATTCGTTCTTTAATGTTTAGGGAGTTGGTTCAAGATAAGTGTGATCAATTTTATGTGAAATTGAATGATGAATGTGTTTTATGTTTTGGTCTTCGAGAATTTGGTATTGTAAGTGGTTTAACTTGTTGTGGTAATGAACATGTTGAGGGTAAATTCAGTGGACCCAATAGGTTGGTGGGTACTTATTTTTCTAGTTTTGAAGTGGTGTCAAAGAAGTCACTTATTGATTGTTTTGAGAAGAAAAAATGACAGTCTGATGAAGGCGCAGTTAAGATTGCAATCATTTATTTCATAAACACATTTCTAATGTCCACTCAGGCTCAGAATACATTTATAAGTGAACGTGATTTCCATCTTGTCAAGAGTGGTGAGTATGTGTTGTTTCCATGGGGTAAGATTGCGTTTGAGCTTTAATGAAGTCGGTGAGGGACATGTTGAAGGGAAAGTCTAAGTTTTATAGGATTGGTGGAATTCCTCTTACATTACAGGTGTGGTTCTATGAATGTTGCACTGTAGTTGATCAAAAGTTTGTTGTTCGCGTTGGAGATCATACACCACGCATATTGAATTGGGAAATGACAGACATGCCAACGCGTGGGGACTTCTCTACTGGTTTCTTCAACATCACAGGGAATAAGGTACCATCTTTTATGTCTTGATGGGATATACATTTGTAATACACTGTAATTCATTATGATACATCAAACATATAGTTTTTATACATATTTGATATATCTAGGACTGAATCACTTTTAGTTACCTTTGTAGTTTAAAAATATCTCTCTGACAATTGAAGAGCTAAGGAGATTTACTTTGCATGTTGACGTTACCGATGAGTATCAGAAATATTTGACATCATGTAACAGGAGAAAACTTCCTATTGATGATAGTGATGATTTTGTCACGCCATCCCCAAACACACTAAGGAGCCTGTCCCACCAAAAAAGGCGCCAAAAAATACGTCAGGTGTCTAACCTGTTGATTATTACTGTGAGTTACAGAAGTTGAAAGCTGATGTGAAGCAAGTATGTATTGGTCTTTTTTATATATTTTTTTGAAAGTATTGTTCAAATTGTATATTTAAAGTCTACTATATTTCTTATTTATTTCATCTTTTAGCTCCGTAAGCAGTTAAATTCCTTCATGGATTATGTTTCTAATAAATTCAAGGAGCTCTTTGAGTTGATAAATTCCAAGGTATGTGTTTCTTTTCCATTGTGTATTTCTTTTTATTTTTTTAGTTAAATTACTATATCCTTTTTTAAAAAATAGCTTGGTACAAGCGAAGTCAAATATGGTGCATATCCAGAGGAAAACACTAGTGATCATTAAGACAATAATGATTTTGTGAGCAATATGGAGTTTGGTGGTAATGAAGATGTTCAAATGGATGGTTGTCAAGTGTGTTTAGTTGTGCATTCTGCACTCTCCCCTTTTCTTTTCTTTGTTGTTTTTGATAATTCCATTCTTGTTTACAAAAATAGGTCGGTGGAAGTGAAGGCAAAGATGTTCCACATTCTCAAAGAGATACTAGTGTAGCAGACCAGTTGGGTGTCAATGCTATGGAAGGAACTTCTGGTGTGAAAGTTGACATGTTTGTTGCTAAAGTAAATTTCACACCAGATATAGCACATGCTAGCGTTATAGGTGAGATTACAGATGCGGCGGCAGGGGAGACGGAGGAAGAATATGAGAAACAAAAGGTTCCTGAATCCCGGACTGGTGTTGTTTGTGTGACTGCAAGTGTTGATGCAGCAGCAGGGGAGACGGAGGAAGAATATGAGGAACAAAAGGTTCTTGAATCCCGGACTGGTGCTGTTTGTGGGACTGCAAGTGTTGATGCGACGGCAGGGGAGATGGAGGAAGAATATGAGGAATAAAAGATTCCTGAATCTCGTACTGGTGTTGTTTGTGCGACTTCAAGTGTTGATGAGGCGGTAGGGAAGATGGTTTTGTACAATGCTGAATTACTTCCTGAAGTATCGCCACAAATGGAAAAAAGAAAGAGATGTCCTGCAAAGGTCGTGTAGTCTCCGTTCATTACTGTGTTTGATTCAGGTTCCAGTACTGGTGTTGTTGCAGCGAAAGGAGAAAGGCAGATTTATGCTATTAAGCATCCTTTTCAAAGCAAAATCAGAACTGACGTTAAAAACTCTTTGTTGAATGTATTTGCTGCGTGGGTCAGAGAAGGGAAGTCTAGAAAGAAGTATGTTTCCAACTTCAGAATTTTTGTCAGTTTTATATTTTAATATATTGTCACTCATAGCATTATTTTATATCAAATCACTGTACTCTTTTGTGTATACATGTTACCAAGAATGAAATTTACCCGAAGCATGTTAGTGAACTCAATCCTGCTTATGTTCTTGGTGTATTTCATGTTGAAGACAAAAAATAGATTTACACTTTGGCATATATTGGTCAGCCCTTGGATGACTCAGTATGTAAGAATTAACTTTTGCGTTTTTTATTTAAATTTTAGCCAGTGTACACATGAACACTCAGTCCTCTTAAGTTAGAACGGATTATTAATTGCTATTTCCTGGCACAGTAGATAGCAATGAACATTCATTTTCCTTTGTTTTCTGTGATTTTGGTTTGAAAACCCGTAGCTGCTTAAAGCTTACGAGCCTTTAGTGATTAGTTATTTGTTATGTTGTGTTTTAGCACATTGATGTTTTGTTCTATTATCTGAGGAAGAAGGGGAAGTATGACAAAGACCTATCTGTAACATTCACCACCACAGATTGGTACTTCGACGAGAAAATTAATGAGTTGTGGGAGGCGTTTATTGATACAGATGGACAATAATGTGTGCACTCTGAAATATGTCATTGCAGAGTATATTCAGGGGTTTGTCCTGGATGCCAATGTTCCATGGCACACTGTCGAGCATGTCTTAATGCTAATTAATATTGCAGAACAATGGCATTGGATAATGGATGTGATGTCCTTCAAGGATAGGTGCATTTATGTGTATGATTCTATGCGCGGCAGAGCTGCTCATCAAGCCAAAATTCATAAGACCATGGCCAAGTATTCTGTATTGCTGACTCATTTTTTCGTGCACACGTATTTCTATTTAAACAAAAAAGATATCAATTGGCGCACTGATGTCTACAAATCAAAAGACTTGATTACCCCATTTGATGTAAAACCGGTCGAAGGATTGCCTCAACAAGTCGAAGCGTATGAATTTCTTTCAACACAATCTGTCTTGTTTTTAGATTCTGCAGTTTGATAGTTTTTTTTTTTGCAGTGATTGCAGTGTATTTGCGGCACCATTTGCCAAGTATTTTATTGAGGGCAGACGCCTCCTAAAAAATTCAATGCCTATGCACACCAGCGCTAATTTGGTTCTCTATTATGGAATTATGCTAGAAAGAAGATGGAACTGAACGCGCAAAGTGATGATGAGATTATTGGTCGACAGAATAAGTCGCGAAAGCAGAAGAAGTAGTTACTTTTGTCATTGTTGTAGGATGAACTCTATAATTTTGTTTTTGTATTGTGTTCTGTTATGTTGTCATTGTTGTAAGATGGATAAGACTTGTTTGTGTTTGAATTTTAGGAATACTTTTAAGAATTGTATGGCAAGTGAGATGTTTGCCTTGTTATAAAGGTTTAATGAGTTTCAGTGCGATGTTGGATTGTTGCAGTTTAGTTTATATTTGTGTTTTCTCCCTTGATTTTGTGTTGTGAATTATAGATATGAAAAATATACAGTAGTTTTGTGATACATTGTCTCTTGCAGATACACACATGATACATACATGATACATATATGATACACATATGATACATATATGATACACAGTTTTCAAATATGTATTGATGAAGCCACTCTTATTTACAAATTTCTAAAACTATTTGCATAGTTTTCTAGCTGATACGACTATGTTCTATTAGTTAGCTTTGTCACTACACAAATACAGGCATGAGTAAGAGCCTATACACAAAGATACATAGGTGATACACACGCGATACATAGATGATACAAATGTAATGCACAAGCGATACATATATGAAACAGATATGATACATAGCTGACACAACTTCTTTTTAATCAAACAGATGTATAATATAAACTTGCAACATGATTTTAATTCATAAGTCAAATATTTATTTATATCTAAAATTCAAATGACATTATACAATGATATAGTTATTGATATATTGCATTCTTCTAAATCTCTATGATATTCAGTAAACTAAAATAACAAGTAATTCTAAATTTGACATATTTCATCCTCTCTTTGGATTATTTCTACAAGTTTTCCTGTTGTGACCTTCTTTTCCATACTGTCCACATGAAATCGACCTTTTTCGTTCCCTTTATGATATTGGCTTGCACCTCCCCTTCCTTGGCCTTCCTATTGTTTTAGTTACGTCTGGTGGCAAGACTTTTTCATTTAGAACTTCTGCAGGAATTTCCCATGTGCTTTCATTAGGAACCAGATAAATTGGAATTTCATAGGTTTTTAATAGGTACTTTGTGGTGTAGTACACCGAGCAATACTCAATGTGATCAACGTATTTGTATTTTAATACTGTCCAAGCATGTGCACATGGCAGCTCATCCAACTGAAACCTTCTACAGGTGCAAGTTCGATCTTTTAGGAACACCATTCTCTGCTTACCCTTGTCAAGTACTGAATATAAGTAACTCGTCGAAGGGGTCACCTATAAAATTTATCAACTATCATTAGTGGTAACAAAGTAGATTCCCTCAAAATACATATACTAGAGAGCCTGCAAGATTCAAAATAGCTTAATATCATGTCAAACCAACTAATATTTCAGGAGTGGGGTAGACATATATGCTACATTAAATGAAAAACCTTTACTTTTGTGCAGGTGGACACTAGTTTAACAGAATCACACAAAGGGTTCAAGATATAACAGATCCGTGAAATTCGGCATGATTACATATTCTATACACAAATATCTACAGATTCAAGTCATACCTTCATCTGATGTGACAGTTCAAGATTGTCCATCAACATTGTATCATATTTTTTCCCAAGATCAGTGAATGACTCTATTGCATTCTTTAGGTTTGTAACATTCCATCGTCCGATCAATTTCCTTATGTAGTCTAGCAAAGGCAGTACTGGGAGTCCCCTAGCAGCCTTGAGTGTTGCATTGATCGACTCCGCATTGTTTGAAGTCATCGTCAATGTTCCGTTGACAATGGAATGTGCTCTGGACTATCTTTCATACCCAACATTCATTAAGTAATCTTTGACCCTCTTATCAATTTTCTCTACCTCTGCCATGTGGTAATCAAACTTCTCAATTGTGTATGCTTTGGGTATAGCAAAGAATAGGTCTTTGAGCAGCAAATGGTTTATTTTGTAATTTTTTACATTATTCCATAGATGCCACATGCAGACACAATGAGGTACTTGTGGAGACAATGTTGTCACTTCATTTTCAATGCCTTCATGCCTGTCCCATACTATGCACATTCCCTCCCTTTACCCAAATGCATCTTTGAATCTCGCAAAAAACTACTCACATGAAGCATTATTCTCTGAATCTACTATGGCATATGCGAGTGGTAGGATATTACCTGCTGGACCTTGTGTTGATGCTATCAATAATGTTCCTCTATATGCCGATTTAAGAAAGGTTCCATCTACAACAACAACCGGTTTACAATACTGCATCCTTTTATAGACGTATATAGTGCAACGAAAACATATATGAACAAGTCTTCCTCTATTTTTTTTCAAACTTACCACCGACATAGGATTTGTAAGAACCAGCATATAAAAGTAGCTTGGCAGCTTTTCATATGCTTCGCTTGGGTTCCCTCTCAGTACTTGAACTGCATATTCTTTCGATCTCCATGCTTGAATATATGCCATCTGAAGACCATACTGCTTGTTCATGTCTCCAATTGTGTCATTAAGAGTGTATATTATTTTTGGGTCTTTATACTTCTCTATCAGAAGACTGCAGATGAGTTTTGTAGTAGCTTGACGTTGTGCGTAAGATCTGTCTTTCAGGGGGCATGAGTGCACTTTGCTGAAATTTCTGACCTTGAAAACGTTTGCTTTTTTCAGGCTCGAAGACTTAAAATACCAATCACAGTTGTTGTTGATGCATACTAGGCAGTACCTACGACAAAGATATAAACTTTTCCATCAATAAACATAGCGACATTAAATACAATGATATATAGTGATACACACCATCATCGACAATACTGGATGAAAAAATACAATGACTATACAGTACTAGACGGTGACAACCACAACTTAAAAGTGTACAACCATATACTTACAAGCAACAACTTATTTTCTGCATAATTATGCTTCTAACGTCAACTACGATATACATTGAGATACATAATTATACAATAAATATTTTGATACATGCTTTCACTTGATCTATGCACCTTCAACTGAAATTTTTCCTTTACCGCCAAATGCCTCCTGACTTTGACTATCGTTGCCTTGTCTTTATAAATTTGACCTTCTTCTACATCTATGTGTTGAGGGTAAGTTATTATTATATTTTCATCAGAATCTGTATCATTCCAGTCTTCTCCATCCCCAAACTCGATCATCTTACTTGTATCGCCATTGTATCTCTCTTCTACAACTGAGCTTTGTGCACATTCTGAGGAAATCACAACAGAATTAGAATTGTAGCAGATCATGTCCATATCCTTTTCACTCGATGTTATACAAAAGGGGATACATTGTAAATTCTGAGTTTTTTTCCAGCTCAAGATATACACATACACCCATACTATTGTGTATCAGTATTGGCTGAGAACTGTTCTGGACAATGTATTTGATTTCATTATCATTCAATGAAATATCTATCATAAGTTGTTTGGAAATCACGTCTACAAAATCTTCAAAAGTTATATTTGGAGTAACTATTACAACATCTGCATTATAATCTACAAAGTTGTTGTCAACATTCCATCGGTCACCATACTGAATAAAAATTGGTAAATTTGCCACTAAAGTAGCTGAAATTAGGTCAAAACTCACTAATTCCTTGATTGATTTTGATTGCAGTTCGTAGTTCCTTCTACACAGAAATTGCAAAAGCTATATATACCCAGAAATTGCGAAGGTATATAGTGAAATTGATCGATTTTGAGTGAAATTTGGAGCTCCTTTTGAGAATTTTTTGAGAGAGAATGTCGTGATTTACAGAGGTAGAGAATGTCGTGATCTGTTAAATTGATACGCTTGAAAAAACAAGGAAGGAAGGAAGATCTTTAGCGTGATTCTCGGATAGAAGAATCCTTTCTTATGTGTATCTCTAATTTTGGGCTACTTTTGGTAAGTGTCTAATTTTGGGTTAGAAGATGATAAATTTGTATTTAAATTAGCTATTTCTGTAATTTTTCTAAAAAGAAATAGATTAGTTGTGTATTAAACGGCCTAATCAAAACCAAAATTCCAACCCAAATAGCTTCATGATAAATTCCTTCGTCCAAAATTCTCCCAACCTCTCCCAGTTCCTTCCCCTCCGTTCCTTAGTTCTTTGATTTTCCTACCTTATTTATCTCTCTTTCTTTCTTTTTCTTCTTATTTTTATTTCTTTAATTCTTTTTCCCTGTCAAGACTCTAAACATTTCGGGATTTCCTCTTGATCCGAAGCCAAGATTATCGCTCCATTTCTTGCCAAGATTGCTGTCACTCAAAATAATTTATACGCATTAGTGTTCATTTAGTAAGAAAACCATGAAAGGTTGAAGCTTGTTCTTTTTGGATGAATGTGGACAACTTATGATAAAGACTTCTATTTTTAACTTCTTTGATACTGTTGGTCAATTAATGAAGTTCAAAAGGAAAAAAAATCTTGTTCTCATTTAGATGCGGTTAAATTGATTTTTCAAAATCGACAACTAGCTCCAATTCCCATTAATCTTGATTCTTCTTAGAATAAAGATCCATTGTTATAAAATAATAAAAGAACAAGAACAATATTGCAGAGAAAGAGAGAGGAAATTTTTATTGAATTTTGGGATGAATTACAATGGAATAGAACCATCTATTTATAGGAAGATGTTGACTTAGCCACCAAGTAATAAATCCTAGAATCTCTCTAAATATGGACATATTTAAAATACTCCCCCTTGAATGTCTATTCAACAAATAATGTGCTTCGTTAAAACCTTAACTAAAATTAAACCCAAGGGGAATAAAATTCTAGAAAAGGAAAAAGAGTACACATATCTAACAATACGCCTTTTGGTTGCGTCGTTAAAACCTTGCAAGGAAAACCCAGTGGGACAAAATCTTGTAAGGAAAAAAGAGTACAACGCATATTAACTCCACCTGATGAGAGCATCAATTCACATCCTTGAGCATTTGCATTCCAATCTTGTGCACCATCTTCAAAAGATCTTTGGTAGATATTTGATATACAAATCATCCATATTAACTTGAATGAATATATTGCACCTTGAAATTATCATTCTTGATAGATATATAATGTCGTGGAGTGGCTCTTCAATATCTCCATAGATATTCACACTATCATATTATCATGCTTATAATTATAGCAAGATACATATATGCACAAATTGCACTGACGATGTGGTACTTCAAGATCAAGAATTGTATGCTTCAAGCAACTTAAATCCTTCATGGATTGTCATATGAGTTAAGTCATATAAGCCATAAAATAGACTTTAGATGCATATCAAATTTTCATGTCATGCTAGACATATAAGATATTGAAAACTGATTGCACATACCATTGACTTTATACTTTCAAGTGTTTGAACTACATGTTCAAAACTACATGGCTTTCATATGAAACCAATTCTATTCGAATTGTTTCTTCAGGCTTAAGATCCTCATATATATATTTAGCACTATCATATATGTCGTCGACAAATATTTTATATCAGTTCCAACCTCCTTATTTTTCATAAAGACATAACATAGAGATCTCTTCATTCATATTTTCAGGTACCTAAACCTCTCTTGAGGTTTTATGAAGTATTATGTCATGTGACCTTCTAGATCACTTGCCTCCTTTATTATGATCATTTAGATCATTTGCTCACCTTCTTTATCAAGAAGTTTATTTGAAATCGATTTGTCTATGCGCTTTAAGCTTACCATAGAATTTGTCCTTCTAGGACTTAATATGAGCACTTGCAATGAGAATATAGTTACTTTATTTGGGTCAGCAAATGCGTCTGACATGCTTTGCAATAAATTGCACATGAATTATTCTTTTATGAACTTCAAGTTCATATTATTTTATTCGAGGATCTAGATATATAAATGATAATTCATTCCATGTAACTTTTTTCTCAACTGTTGTATCTTGTCTCCCCCTCATGTTAGAAAAACTAACTTGCTTCCTCAACTTTGGAAATTTATCTTTGTGCATTATGGTGTTAATGAAAATATACACCGCATATCAATAATAATAAGATGAAATTATTTGGTTCCTGACCCTAAACCACTTGTGAGGGGAGAATGCAATATACTTTCGTATATATCAAATTGATATATATAACTTTGTTCTCATAAGCAATTGTTTAGCTATTAAGTAGAGACACTTAATAAATAATTTTGCTAAACCAACTGTGATGTAAACCAACTTATCAAGATGAACTTCTTGAAAAGAAAATCTGGAAATTATGCTCGAAATTAAAATATTGAGCAAATTGCCTCGCAAACACCATATTATGGGTTAATAATAATCGCACATGTAACCATCTCATAGATGCATCTTATGTGGTATACATGGCAGGTGAATGGGCCCATATTCACCTTTGATATTTTCAGTATTCATGGGATTCAATCCCAATTTTAGTTGGTCTACTAATTAATGAGAACAAGCAGTGTAAGATAATTCATAAAGAACTTTCTTGTTCTTTAATATTTACCCATGTAAATTCTCTTTTATTTTTGCACATCATACTTAAATTGATATGGCTAAACCAATTATGCCAACTGCATAAATTATCAATATTGATAAGCTTCAGGTTTTGTGACGACCCGACCCGTCGTCTCATGTGTTACTGCTCTGTTTCCTCCGTTTATTGCTTCTTCATGTTTCGTTATGGGTATGTGGTGTGTGAGAGTTGATTTGGATTGATTTTGATAAGAAATGAGACACTTAGTCTCTTTAAGGGAGGCTTAAGTTGGAAAAGTCAACCGGACGTTGACTTATGAGTTATAGGGCTCGGATGTGATTTTCGGTGATTTGGTTAGCTTCGGGAGGTGATTTGATACTTGGGAGTGCGATCAGAATTGAATTTGGAGGTTCGGTGTAGAATTAGGCTTGAATTGGCGAAGTTTGAATTTTGGCAAATTCCGGTTGATAGGTGAGATTTTGATCCGAGGGTTGGAATGGGATTACGAGAGTTGAGTTATCTTCGTTAGGTGATTTTGTATATGTGTGCAAAATTTTAGGTCATTCGGACGTCGTTTGGTCGGGTTTTTGATCGAATGTGAGTTTCGGAAGAATTTGAGAAACTTAGGCTTGAATCCATGGTGAATTGATGATTTTTGTGTTGTTTGACGTGTTTTGATGATTGGAGCAAGTTTGGGTAATGTTTAAAGATACGTTGATGCTTTTGGTGGAGGTCCCGGGGGCCTCGGGGTGATTTCGGGTGGTCAAATGGACCATTTTTGGACTTGTAGAGTTGCAGATTTTTCAGCTATTGTATTCCAAAAGTTTTGTTCATCGCGTTCGCGTGGGGAGTGTCGCGAACACGTTGAGTAAATGTGAGAGGCCTAGAAATTAGTCATTGCATTCGCGTAGCTCAAGGTCGCGTTCGCGTTGTTCTGTGGAGTAAAGCATCGCGTTCGCATATAAGGAAGGTGAGGCCATGAGTAATTACTCATCGCGATCGCGTCTAGAGGGGTGCGTTCGCGTAGGTTGAGACTTTGGATCTTCGCGTTCTCGGGCTGGTAGCCGCGTTCGTGTAAGGTTAAATTGGGGTCAGCATAATTTGTTCATCGCGAACGCGTGGGTATTGGACCGCGTTCGCGTAGGGTAAATTTGCACCTGGCCAGAAGGGTTTTAATTGATATTTCATCCGCGAGCCTACGTTATTTTTCCTCCATTGTTGAGCGATTTTGGAGCTTAAGAGAGCTAATTGAAGAGGGATTCAAGGAGGATTGAATGGAGGTAAGTTCCTTTGCCTAAATATACGATATTATGTTAAATTTAACATGAAAATTGGTTGAAATTCACCAAAAAGGGGTAAAGCTAGGGCTTGAGTTTTTGATATTTCAAATTGGGATTTGATAGGTCATTTGAGCTCGGATTCGGGAGTTCTTGGTATGTACGGACTCGTGGCGAGATGACGAATCCGATAATGAGATTTTGTAATTTTTCGAGAAGCGGTTCCCAAGGCTCGGGTTTTGCTAGTTTCGAGATTGTTGCTATACTTTGATTGTTTTCGATTGGGTGTTGTCCCATTGGCATGTTGTGATGTATCCGCTCTGATTTTGGTTAGATTTGGCGCACGTGGAGGCCGATTCAAGGGGCAAAGGCGTCGCAAGCTTGAGATTTCACCGGTTCGAGGTGAGTAATACTTGTAAATGATATCATGAGGGTTCGAAACCCCGGATTTGCACACCATAGTGCTATATTGAGGTGACTTGTACGCCGGTTAGTGGGCGTGGGGTAGAGCACCACTGGGGATTGTGACTTGGTCTTCCCCGATTGATTAATTACTGCGTATTAGACTGGGTATTTTGTGTTATCACTGCTGTTTGGGCAGATTGCCATATTTGGGGCTTCGTGCCAATTATTTGAACCATTCGGGGGTTATTTTCACTGTTTCCTCACCGTTTTGACGTATTAATTAAACTCAGTCATATTGTTTCTCCACTGTTTTACAGCTCATCCGCTTTTACTCAAATTGAGTCTTAAATGATAATTTGGGCTTAGGATTACTGTTTTACTAATGCCCGAGGGGCTTGTGATGATATTCTGACTGAGTGTGGCTGAGGGCCAGATGTGAGGATACCTTGAGGGATGTGAGGTAGAGGGACTGAATGTGAGGATTATGTATATGGATCGGACTACACGCCGCAGTAGTATATATATGGATCGGACTGCACGCTGCAGTAGTATATTATATATATCGGACTGCATGCCGCAGTAATATAGCGCTTGGGCTGTAGGAGCCCCTCCGGATTCTCTACACACACAGTGAGCGCGGGTATCCATATGGATCGGGCTTCATGTCGTAGCGAGCTATGGATCGGGCTGCACGCAACAGCGATATGTGGATCGAGATGCACGCCGCAACAGTTATTATGTGATACTATTTCTGAGAGTGACCTGAGAGAGGGAGCCCGAGGGGCCGAGAGTGTTGTTGAGAGTCAGCCCGATGGGCTGGTTCAGCTTGAGATATTGCCCGAATGACGAGCTTTAAAGTGCTCATTTTGCATACTTCTTGCCTTTTTCCTGTTATACTGTGGTATTTGTGCCCGAGGGGCGGATTTTCATTGCTAGTCAGCACTAACTATTTTGTAACAGTTTTCGTTATCATTGAAAAGACCATTTTAAAAGAGATTTGAACTGAGCCGAAACATTTCTAAGGATTTCATAGATTTCACTGTTTTTCTCACAAATTGTACCCGATTTCTGTATAGCAGGCTGGTTGCTTTACGTGATTTCTTGATGCTTAGTTATTATTTACTCTTATTACTCACTGAGTTGGAGTACTCACTTTACTCCCTGCACCTCGCGTGCAGTTGCAGGTATTGGTGCACCCGATAGCGGGTTTGAGCTGGTTGCAAGTATTGCTATTGTAGTTGAGCAAGGTGACCACCAGCGTTCGTGGCACCGGATCACTTCCTTTGGTTCTAAACTTCATTCTGTATATTGATGGCCATGTAGTGGTATTTAGACTTCTCTAGATGCTCGTGACTTGTGACACTCCGGTCGGATTGTGTTGGGTTGTAAATATTGTTAACTAATGTCATTTAGGCGTATTTTGCTATTCATTATGTTTAATTACTTTGAAGAGGTTAATTGGGTTAGTTGGCTGGCCTTGTCTTCACGAGAGGCGCCATCACGACCAATGCGGGTTTCGGGTCGTAACAAGTTGGTATCAGAGCCTAGGTTACTAGGTCTCGCGAGTCATGAGAAGGTTTAGTAGAGTCTCGCGGATCGGTACGGAGACGTCTGTATTTATTCTTGGGAGGCTGCGGAACCTTAGGAAAACTTCCCATTCTTGGAATTCTTATCGTGCGTACTTGATTTAGCTTGTGATATAATTCTTGAAATTCCTTCCACACGTCTGTATGCGCACATGAGCGTTCAGTATTATATCTGCCTCGATGGCTTGTGATTCCCCGATCAAGGGGCGAGAGGTAATCTCCGTGAGTTCATGTTGGGCCAGTGTGGAGGACTTGAGGCCGGATATTTGCATATGGCTTGAGCACCAAGGTGCTGATTGTGTGAGCGAGTGTTTTGAATTTATATGTTCAGTATTGTCCCTATTAGACGGAATGACAGTTGGATATCCATGTGATGAGTAGGTTAGTACCTTAAGGTGTATCTAGGTGATCTTGGTGGTGACGAATGAGTCTGTTGAATAATAGATGAGCTGTTAAATGTTCTTTTCATATTGTGATCTATTGTGTAGCCCCGAGTTATGGGCGCGTGAAGTATATTTTCATGTCTTCTAGTTGGAAAGTAAAATGCAATACGTGTGGCGGTATGAGTTCAGACTTAGGAAGACTAAATTGATTGTGTTATGTGTGTGAAGGTGGAAGGTATGCTGAAATACTAAATTGGGGAAGCATGTGGGTTATCTCCTGCAGAGTGTTCTTGAGCGGTATGATCTTTATGTGTAAGTTAGAAGATGTCATGTGTAATTGAAAGGTACGTATTGTAATTTGATAATTTGGGTCGGTTAAGAGAGTGGACTCAGCTGATGTGGGGATGAATGCGAGGTTTGCAGAGGATTTCAGTACCAGATGATCTGTGTTTTCATAAACTAGTAGATGATTTGAGTTTAATCTCACTATAATATTGTGGCATCATTAGAGTAAAAACATTATGGGTTATTGAATGTGCCATGATAGATGGCTTCGAGCCAAGTTGGGGAGGTTGCTGTTGACTAGCTGATCGCACAGTTATGTGCTATGATGGTTCCGTTTCGATGTATGCTGGCGGATCAGTCCTGGTTGCAGAAATTGAGCCGAGGATGGCACGTGTGAAGGAAAATTTTGATAAAGGTTATATGGTACTTCGTAGATGTGTGAAAATAATAGGATGTCTTGAGATGTTATTGATAAAGAATTCTCAGCTTACAAAGATGGAGGATGGTTGTTTGTATTGGTATGAGACCATGTTCGGCAGTGTCGGAGTGCTATAAGGCACGAGTGGTTCTGTTCGTTAAGTCAGGTAATTTACAGTTGTATAAGAGTGAATGACTCTCGAGAATGGTTTTATGGTGTTCAAGATTTTTGTATGTAATAATCAGGTGTCTTAAGGTTATGTATGCGGCTAGAGACTGTGTTTTCATTAGAGGTAAGTTCCTTAGCCTAAATATATCAGATTATGTTAAATTTAACATGGAAATTGGTTGAAATTCACCAAAAAAGGGTAAAGCTAGGGCTTGAGTTTTTGATATTTCAAATTGGGATTTGATAGGTCATTTGAGCTCAGATTCGGGAGTTCTTAATATGTACGGACTCGTGGCGAGATGAGGAATCTGGTAATGTGAGTTTTGTAATTTTTCGAGAAGCAGGCCCGGGGCTCGGGTTTTGCTAGTTTCGAGATTGTTGCTATATTTTGATTGTTTTCGATTGAGTGTTGTCCCATTGGCATGTTGTGATGTATCCGCACTAATTTTGGTTAGATTTGGTGCACGTGGAGGCCGATTCGAGGGGCAAAGGCATCGCGAGCTTGACATTTCACCTGTTCGAGGTGAGTAATACTTGTAAATGATATCATGAGGGTTCAAAACCCCGGATTTGCACACCATAGTGCTATATTGAGGTGACTTGCACGCCGGTTAGTGGGCGTGGGGTAGAGCACCACTAGGGATTGTGACTTGGTCTGACCTGATTGATTAATTACCGCGTATTAGACTGGGGATTTTTTGTTATCACTGCTGTTTGGGCGGATTGCCATATTTGGGGTTTCGTGCCAACTATTTGAACCCTTCAGGGGTTATTTTCACCGTTTCCTCACTGTTTTGACGTATTACTTGAACTCAGTCATATTGTTTCTCCACTATTTTATAACTCATCCGCTTTTACTCAAATTGAGTCTTAAATGATATTTTTAAATGATAATTTGGGCTTAGGATTACTGTTTTACTAATACCCGAGGGGCTTGTGATGATATTCTGACTGAGTGTGGCCGAGGGCCAGATGCGAGGATACCCTGAGGGATGTGAGGCCGAGGCCCTGTATGTGAGGATTATGTATATGGATCAGACTGCACGTCGCAGTGGTATATATATGGATCGGACTGCACGCCGCAGTAGTATATTATATGGATCGGACTGCACGCCGCAGTATGTATATATATTGGATCGGACTGCACACCGCAGTAATATAGCGCTTGGGTTGTAGGAGCCCTTCCGGAGTCTGCACACCCACAGTGAGCGCGAGTACCCATATGGATCGGGCTGCACGCCGTAACGAGCTATGGATCGGGCTGCACGCCGCATCGATATGTGGATCGGGTTGCACGCCGCAGTAGTTATTATGTGATACTGTTTCTGAGAGTGACCTGAGAGACGGATCCCGAGGGGCCGAGAGTGTTGTTGAGAGTGAGCCCGAGAGGCTGGTTCAGCTTGAGATATTGCCCGAGGGGCGAGCTTTTAAGTGCTCATTTTGCATACTTCTTGCCTTTTTCCTGTTATACTGTGATATTTGTGCCCGAGGAGCGGATTTTCATTGCTAGTCAGCACTAACTATTTTGTAACAGTTTTCGTAATCATTGAAAATACCATTTTAAAAGAGATTTGAACTGAGCCGAAACATTTCTAAGGATTTCATAGATTTCATTGTTTTTCTCACAAATTGTACCCGGTTTCTGTATAGCATGCTGATTGCTTTACGTGATTTCTTGCTGCTCAGTTATTATTTACTCTTATTACTCACTGAGTTGGAGTACTCACTTTACTCCCTACACCTCGCGTACAGTTGTAGGTATTGGTGTACCCAATAGCGGGTTTGAGCTGGTTGCAGGTATTGCTATTGTAGTTGAGCAAGGTGACCGCTAGCGTTCGCGGCACTGGATCAGTTCCTTTGGTTCTAAACTTCATTCTGTATATTGATGGCCATGTAGTGGTATTTAGACTTCTCTAGATGCTCGTGACTTGTGACACCCCGGTCGGGTTGTGTTGGGCTGTAAATATTGTTAACTAGTGTCATTTAGGCGTATTTTGCTATTCATTATGTTTAATTACTTTGAAGAGGTTAATTGGCTTAGTTGGCTGGCCTTGTCTTCACGAGAGGCGCCACCACGACCAATGCGGATTTCGGGTCGTGACAAGTTGGTATCATGATGTGTGCAATTATGAATAAACTCCAAGTTTATTATGATATGGGTTTTATATCAATAAAATATCCACTTCATTGTGGTATTATTTTGTTTATGTAGTACAAATTGGAGAATAAAGCGGGTAGCTTTTCACATACATATTATCACGGTGCAAGTTGTAGTAATAGAAGATATTAAATCTTTCCTTTATTTATAATCTTAATATAATCAACCGCTTTCGCGAATATTTTGGAAACTAAATATGTTTCTTTGAGACTTGCTACAATACAATACCTTATTGGTAATCAATTGTATTTCTCCAAAATAGTAATAATTGGCTCTTCCAGAGCTCTCAATTAATTTTGTACTACCACAGATTCATCAACATCCATTGGTGAATATCTCTTTTAAAGAGAAACTTATACAATTATGGTCATGGCCAAAATTATATGCAAGATATGTTTCTTGCATTATTGTTGTCTTTTAATAATCACATTGCCAGAATATTTTGGCGTACAATAGGTACGTGACCAATGACCATTCATGCCATAATAATGATATTATTTTCTTATATCATCTCAAACCTCCTTTTAGAGTTGTGTGCGGTATATTCACTATCACTAGCACGTTCATATTCTTTGAAGAATGAATATGTATTTATAAAGCAGATGTTGTCACATTCACATCATGAATGGACTATAATCATCTATATGTGCTTTACGAAATCTCATGTCAAATCGATGACAAACATCAACTTCATAGAGTGAAGGCTTATTTTGAGAATCCTTATTATTCTCATTACCACGATAATGACGATTATAATTTCGCCTATTGCCACGTCCATTGATACCTTCATAGTAATAATTTTATCTTCTTTCAGACTTATCACATACTCTATCACAATCTCTAAAGGGAATGAGAATGGAGCAAATTCAATGGGGCGAATTTTCAATTCTTTGCCCACAATCATGCATGAATTTAATCATGGCAAGACATAGAAATTTTACTACTTTGGGTGGTTATAATTTCTTTCAAACTCTATTAGAGTTGCAACAAAATTTATAGTCTTTGTTTGTATTTAAAATCAAATTATAGAATGTCAAGAATTTGAAAGAGAAAACTAAAATACTTACCTTAAATCCAGAATTTAATCATGAAAGAAGTTCATAGAATAATTGACAATCATTATGCTAAATCCCAAAGCTTCTACTCAATTGGTTAGAGTTTCGTGCTGATAACGTGTTATAAAATAATAAAAGAACAAGAACAATATTGCAGAGAAAGAGAGAGAGGGAACTCTTATTGAATTTTGGGATGAATTACAATGGAATAGAACCCTCTATTTATAGGGAGAGGTTGACTTAGCCACCAAGTAATAAACCGTAGAATCTCTCTAAATATGGACATTCACCATAAATAGAATTCTATTTATAACATCCATGTTATTTTCTCTTACTAATTTCTTAACTTGCAAAACAAGATCATTGTTCTTTATTTTTTTTTATATTCTCAACGGCTCTTTCAAAGAATTTCCTTTTGCACACACAGTTTCATGCTATTTTCCATTCTTGACTGGTTGAATTCTAGTACTAATTTTAGCTATAAATACCAGCTCTCATGGACACTTTTTTGTTGGCTTTTATACTCACTGCTATAACACCTCTGTTCACTATTGCTTTTGATTTTGTGGACTTTTATATTATTATTTGTTTATGCCGTATAAAAGCCAAGGCAGAATTTCTTGTTGACCCGAGAGTCTCCTAGAAACACCTCTCTGTCCTTTTTGGGGCAGGGATAAGGTGTGCGTACACTCTACTCTCCCCAGAACTCACTAGTGGGATTTTACTGGGTATGTTGTTGTTGTTGTATAAAAGCCAAGGCAGAAACTTGGGGCATTACTGGTTTATAGCGAGCTAATGTTCGTTCAATATCACGGAGTACTTCTATCCGTGGTTATCACTTGCTCCTGACTTTGGTTCTCTTATTATTATTCTGCTCTTCTTCTTCAACTGTCGAATTAATCGAGCGCTTAAACCATTCTGCTTTGGAAGCGCAAGAGTATGTTCTCTTCTCCCTTTCGCATATCTTGGTATTCTTTCTCAGTTTGTGTACGTGCTTGTGTTAGCGGCAGTCCATTGAAATCATGCCAAGTTAATTTCCATGTATGCTCCTCTCTCTTCATGTGATTTTAATGTTTCTTTGTGGAGTAGAAAATCTATTCCTAGAAATTAATTGTATGCCACATCTTTCAGTTGAAACCTGCCCATTATGTGCACTAGAAATCTGTCTTAGGTTATCTTATTTTATCAAACTCTCGTGTTAATAAATATGGCCTTGAAAGCATGTTTACAGTCCCGTCTTGAATGTTTTAAAACCTGAGTAGAAATCCTGTTTAGGCTTAAGTGCTACGCCGATAGAATAACCATTGGCGGATTCTTCTAAATGTTTTATATATTACAGAATCCCTTGCTGCTTCGCTTGCCTCACTATCCTGATATACTTACCTAGACAACATGTCCTAAGTTTCATGAATTGATACCTTGCTTGTTTAAACGGTTGAAAGTTTGTTGAATATGAACACCTAAATATCACGTCTTTAGGGCCCATCCTATTGATTCGTGCTTCTATTATGATCTGAAATTTTGCTCGTTGTTTTCCTCCTAGACTTGGTTTAACTGAGATTATTCACCTAGAGATCATGCGACAAGATAATGCTTTGCCTAATAATAATAAATCTGTTTCTAAGGAAAGCAGTCTAAGGTGTATTCTTTCTTTGCGTGTTGTCTGCTTGTGTTCGAGTGCACGGGACTAGTGTAGAGAGTTTTTTAATCCTTGAGGCCAAGTTTGGTGTTACCTGGGATTGGGAAAGTTCAAAAGAGTCTCTGAGGAATATGCCAAACTTGAATACTGCTTAGTTAATTTCTCAGGCTAAGGGGTGTAAACTCTATTCAATTCGCATGTAATAACCAAATATAGTATTGGGATGGAAAATTTAATTGCTCGTTTATGTGTTGTCCTGCTCGTTTTGGTTTGAATAATGGGTCTATTATCTGCTATAACTTAGCAACTGCACGTAGCTATAAGATAAGAAGTGTGTAAATAACGGTTTGGATTCAAAAAATAGTTTTTGGACTCATAGAATATACTTAGTTTTTTTCTTCTGACAAATGATGCGTAAGCTCATTCTTGCTTTGTTCTGGAGACGAATTGGTTTTTCTGAAGTAAGGACATTTAGTGTTTGGCGCATTTAAAATTTAGTCTCTTCCAAAAATATTCATCATATGTTAGTTATATTCTGAGCCTCTGAAACTGTCATTGGTCTGCATAGTTAAGAGTTAAATTTTACATCTTTGCTAAATTTTACTTCTTTCATTTCCAGCCTTCCTTTTGCAATATATGAACATGTAACTGTTTAGTTAGGATGGTTGACCATTTTATTTCAACAATTTTACAAACTATTCACGACAAATATGGGTATTTTAGCTGTCATATGCCTTAAGTATTATGAGCCCGTTTGAATTGGCTTGTTTTAAGGGGACATTTGCATCTACGCCTGCTTTTTGTGTCACATTTTAATTTGTTCCCATTTTGCAAAAAAAATTACAAGCGTACTCGCTTTTTCGCAAAACTTCAGCATACGGGGCTGAAGTAGCAAAGGCAATCACGCAAAACTTCAGCATTCTAGTAGTCGGGCCTGAAGTTCAGCTCTAGAGCTGAAGTTTTTGTGTTATAACTGGGAAACTTGAAGTTATTTACATACTAGAGCTGAAGTATTCCAGTCTGAAGTTTTTGTGTTGTAACTGGAATACTTCAGCTCTTATTTAGTTCTCTTTTCTCATAGAAACAATCCATGGGCGCTTTCTCTGTATTGACGTTGTTTGTTAGTATATATTAACACTTCTGTTATTTGTTTTAGTTTCTCTATTGTGTCTTTGGACGACAACTGAAGCGGAGGTCTATGTAAATACGACCATTCTGGAAAGCGCAAAAGCAAAGGGAGCTGGTGAGATTGATGTTTCTTCAGAAAAGAACTCCCTCAGTATTTATATTATTATATCTTCTTAACTTTCCTAGTCTTTAAATTTTATAAATATTTTGAGTTTATTGTTGTTTTGGTTAATTTTGTATTTAAAGTATGCTTGGATGGAAGTGCTGGTGTGTTTCAGTTCTTTTCTTTCTTCTTCAGTTTTTGCTTTTTTGTCTTTCGTTTTGTTATTTTAAAAGATAGTGCAGAAGTCTGAATGTAATTTAACGAGCAATAAATTAAAAATATCTAACGTATACTCTTCCTATATATCTACGTTGTAAAAAGAGAGATTATCTCCACGCTATTGATACCAATAGTTTGAAGAAGTCCAAGACTGCACAAAACCCACTAAACAAAAAACAAGTTTATAGACTTCAGCAGGAGATGAACATCAATCTTCAACTAGGATTGTGAAGCGTCAACAGGTGCATGGTTACACGCATAATGTATGTGTGTGTGCGTGTGAAGGAGGAGGAGAAAGGGGAAGGAGGAGGAGAAAGAGGGCTGAAGTTATTTAAAAAATGGGTACAAGTTAAAAGTTTTAAAAAAAGGGTATAGGTTAAATGGGGACGACCAAATAGGGTGCCCCGTGCAATTTTTATTATTTTAAGTGCTTTTAAGTTAAAATAACTTTTACGCCATTTTGTAGTGTTTGGATAAAGTAAGAAAGTGCTTTTAAGTACTTGTTTATAAGCTAAAATGATAAAAAGCTATTTTAGCTTAAAAGTCATTTAAAACAAGCCCATCCAAACATACTCTATATTAAGGAACTTTTCTTTTTTTAAGAGCTCTAGAGGACTCTTCCAGTAATTAACTGTTATTTAATGGTTTGGAGGCCAATATGAGCCCGTACTTGTCTTATGGGTTACTTTTTTTAAGTCCCTATGTGCTCCTTTTATGTGACGCTAATAAGAACAAAAATAGAAACCTGAGGTTTTTCTTTAAGTCTAGAACCACCCCTATAGATAGTGTCCAACACCTCCAGGACTATAAGTATGGGACAAGTAGGCTTGCTAAGGCACATTTTAGAATCAATTAGTGCGCTTTAGGTCGAACCTAATTCATTTGATTGCGAAGATATTTAGCCTGAGTCCCAGTTCGACTGAGGTCGAACCTAATAAATTTGAGGGCGAAGACACTTAGCCTAAGACCCAGTTCGAGCGAGGTCGAACCTAATAAATTTTGAGGGCGAAGGCACTTAGCCTAAGACCCAGTTCGAGTGAGGTCGAACCTAATAAATTTTGAGGGCGAAGGCACTTAGCCTGAGACCCAGTTCGAGCGAGGTCGAACCTAATACATTTGATGGCGAAAGCATTTAGCCTAAGTCCCAGTTCGACTGAGGTCGAACCTAATAAATTTTGAGGGCGAAGGCACTTAGCCTGAGACCCAGTTCGAGTGAGGTCGAACCTAATACATTTGATGGTGAATGCACTTAGCCTGAGTCCCAGTTCGACCGAGGTCGAACCTAATATATTTGATGGCGAAGGCACTTAGCCTGAGTCCTAGTTCGATCGAGGTCGAACCTAATACATTTGATGGCGAAGGCACTTAGCCTGAATCCCAGTTCGACTGAGGTCGAACCTAATAAATTTTGATGGCGAAGGCACTTAGCCTGAGTCCCAGTTCGACCGAGGTCGAACCTAATACATTTGATGGCGAAGGCACTTAGCCTGAATCCCAGTTTGACTAAGGTCGAACCTAATAAATTTTGAGGGCGAAGGCACTTAGCCTGAGACCTAGTTCGAGCGAGGTCGAACCTAATACATTTGATGGCGAAGGCACTTAGCCTGAGTCCCAGTTCGACCGAGGTCGAACCTAATACATTTAATGGTGAAGGCATTTAGCATGAGTCCCAGTTCGATTGAGGTCGAACCTAATAAATTTTGATGGCGAAGGCACTTAGCCTGAGTCCCAGTTCGACTGAGGTTGAACCTGCTTTTATGGCGTTGTTTTGGGCAATTTTTGATTTCCTGGCTCGAAACATCCCTGTGCCGGTTTCCGACCTGACACCGTATTAGGGGTGAGGGAAATGCTTCACACTTCTGTCCTGAGGGAGAAAGGGCTTCTTCTTCTTGTCTGGTTGTTTTCGGATCTTAGTTTCCTTTGATGCATTCAAGTGTTATGTGCTCGATGTGCTTCCTTTGGTCTGTTTGAGTTGGATTGCTTTATTTTTTGGACTTTTCTTTGGCTTCAATTCCAGGAAGAAACTATGTGATTTCGCTAGGAAATCCCCACAGACGGCGCCAAATTGTTTGACTCGAAAATTATCGAATACTTCCCGAGCAAATCAATCGAAATAAATCTAGGGTAAATCATAGCGAATCAAAATTAATCATTGAACCAGAAGACAAATTTGAGATGTACGAGTAATCAATTGGATAGAGATATAAGCGGGGTTTCATTTATCAAAGTAGCTTGACCTGCCTCTCCTTGAAGAGATTCAGGATCTTACAACGATCTTGTTTATCGCCCCATTTATGGAGCATATTTCTCATGTTTCTATCTATTCAGAGTTGTGTGGAAGAAGAAGCCCCCCTTTTGAAGGTTCTCTTTCTTGGTATTTATATCTTCAAGCTTTGTGAGCTGGTCAAGAGTTGGCGTCGTTTGGTTGCGGAGACGTCCTCTTGTAGCGAAAGGGCCGTGACCCCCTTGTTCATCTTAAGGACAACTGTCGTGAGTCAAAAGTCAGTAGCGTTGACCATTTACTATAAATTGGTCAGGATGGGGTTGACCCCTTGGTCATCGCCTGGTCGAATTTCTACCAATACAGTTAGTCCCTCCGTTCGTCGAGGTCGTGCCCGAGTCGACCTCGGCGGACGGATAGAGTGGCGCAATCAGGAGGAGTCGGACTCGCCTTTCGTCTATTAATGGTGTTAAGAACTCCGATATGAAGTCTCGGAACAGAACCGTCGGTCGGTAAGTGGAGCGCCACTCCGCGCGGTCGTTCGTAATGGCGCATATTTTCATGAAACCGAATCGCTTCATGCCCGGTCATGTATTAATGGCGAGTATTGGGTTTCGTGCAGGCAGAGTCTGTTATTTATAACTAGAGAGGATGTGTCATTTTTCTCTTTACACATTCATTGTCCTTCTAAGAGAATTCTCGAGAAGCCTTTTCTTCTGTTAAATCACATTTTTCTCTATTCTTTCGATCGTTATCATCATTGATTTCTCGTTTCTCCCGTCAAAGTTCTTCTTTATCTCGCTCGTGAATCAATTATGGCAGGAACTTCTTCTCGCGATAATCGTTCGGCTAATTCTTCGATGGTTGAAAGTCCCGCTCAGTTAAATGAAGACTTAGAGTTGGTGGAAGATGAAGAAGTTCCTTCAGTCGATGAAGTTCTGCCTCGTCCAGGAAATCAGGTGATGGATTTTAGTGCACCAGCCGACGTAGAACAGGGGGGCATTGCTTCTCTAATGGGGGAAGTGGGGATAGCCCAAATGCGGGAGCAGTGGGGTATTCCACGTTATGTCGAGATTGCGCTTGCGAAGACTGAGGACAGGGTGCAAATCGACAGTCGAGGGTATTGCTCGTTATATGCTTATCCCTTCCAGGTGGGATATACACTCC